>MU226436.1:5520720-5538887 GCA_018584345.1 Thuja plicata
CTCTGGGCAGAGGAAAGGAACCCTTACAACTGAGAACAAAAAGAAAGATATAGAAGAGAGAAGAAACCCTAAAACATCTGAGCAATTGACACATGTCTCCCTTCAAATCTAATCTGCATTCATCTTTTATTCTCTTCAAAAATATCTGATTAATTAGTCAATTTTCAATTCCACCTGCCTAAGAAAACATCTGATATGTCTTTAAAAACTGAGTCCATTCTCTCACTGAAAAAGTTTTCAATCTGATTTCATTTGTTGAAAATATCCTTGCAATCTGTCACATTTCCCTTTGAAAATATCTGATTTACCCATTAAATTGTCATCAATGCTCTTTAATGTTTGCAGACATTGCTTGTTCCTTTAGTCAACATTATCATGCTTCTGGAAAGAAATCCAATCTTATTCCCCCTCTGATTTACAAATGAAACTTAATTCATGCATATAGAACAAATCTGAATTCTTTGCAACATATCCTGACACTTCTAACTGGCAAACACTGAATCCCTATCTGCATCCATTATGAAATCAAATCTGAATTTACTATAGCTTCCCGGATACATCTGCCATGTTTGTCATTAATGACCCCCGAAGAGAAAATTGAATACTACTTTTTTCCTCTGAGAGCTGTGCAAAAATAATCTACAGAAATGGATTCTTCGTCTCGAGTCGATTCCAACGATATATAATACTTGATATTTTGGACCAAAATTGAGCCCTTGACAGCTGTTTGAAAATCAGTTCTTTGCTTGCAACTTTTTAACCTCTGTGAAAATCTTAGATTTATGCATATACTACCCAAAAATCACCAGAAAATGACACGTGGCATGCTCTCATTCGCTGTTACAAACTATGCTCAACTCATCCTTTACCTCAGCTTCATCCGGCGACCATGCGACAACCTCAGTCTCTAAGTCGCGAGTCAATTTCCTCCTCTGGCTACTTCCTGGGCGACCTGGCGACCTGCACCCGGTGGTTTACTCCTTCTAGCGACCTGGCGACCAGCGGTTTTCTCCCTATCGCGACTGTCATCCTCCTCCTCTTGCTACCTCGCGACTAACCGCTAGCGGTTAGTCGCCGAATCTCGGCAGTTATCTCTAATGTCAGACGACTGCGCGACTAACCGCTAGCGGTCAGTCGTGAAGTCTCAGCAAGCTAGCGGTTACCTTCAATTTCTCTCCCGACTGGGTGATTGGGCTTCTGGCGACTGGGCGACCATCTGGATCCGGCGACATCGCGACTGGGCACATCCGGCGACTTCGCGACTTTCATCAAAATTACTTTACCTGCATTTTTGGGCACATAAATCGAGGCAGTTGGATGAGGGCGCGCACGCAGAGCCTTCTCTTTCATCTTCAAACTACTATGTTTTCATTTTTGCTTATAAACTCTTCAAGTTTCCTCTGCTGGATGAATGTGGGATAATTTGGTTTCATGGTTTAAGAGCATTTTTGAAATTTTCATTAAAATACTGTTTATGGCTCATGTCTGCACTCCTCCAGCCCCTAAGAGCTTGCCCAGAGCCTCTGGACTCTTTTACTTACCATATGAGTTAACATTTTTGTATATAAACATCAAAAAAGACACCCGCACAGTGAATATGGGATAATGAGAATACACTGTTTTCACTTTCCTGAGCTTTTCCATTAAAAACTGCTCACAAATGTCTTTGTTTCTCTTCAAATGGAAGGCATCATGCTATTTTTATGTCCTGGGCGCCACTTCCTATGGAGTTAAAAATGCAGATTGCATTAAAAATCATCAAAAAACTTCAAATCACTCCCTCAATGTCTACCGCAGACTCTGGTATTTGCTGGAAATGTCTATTTGCAAGGTCTGTGTTTTAAAACCACAACCAAATAGAGGTCTAAAACCATCTCACATTCCCCTCCAATGCATTACGCATAGCTATGGCATTTCATTTGCAAAGTAGTTTGGGTTTAATGTATTGAAAACTGCAGCTTTCCCTCCTCTTTCTGTCTGCTATAAACTTGTCTCTTGTTGCTGTCCATTGCATTGTTTGGAAACATTAAATGGAACATAGCTTACACCTGCAAATTACAATAGCATGGAGGTATCTTATTTCAACATTTCACACCCCTTTTCATAGCTGCTACGCTAATTTGTGGCTGAGGAATTCATTAAAACTGCCCTCCCTATAATCATCAATGTCTATTCTTACTGCCTTAAACTTGTGGTTGAACAATTCACATGCCTGGGCTGTGTTGCTACGCAAAACATGGGAATGGTATTAAATCTATACTAGCTCCCCAAAAATAGCACTCTACATTCAATGGCGTGGACTTCACTTAATAAATAGCGCAGAACCTAGTCATTTTGTTTGTATTTGTTATAGCTTCCTTCAAAACTTTGCATCAAAGTATCCATTTTTTTTTTTTTTTTTTTGAAAAAGTCTCTATGCCATATGGACTAATGATGTCTCATATCTCATGCTAAAGATGCCGTGTACACATGCACAGGCAGAGGGGAAATTGGAAAATTTATCAAAACTGATTTTGACAGCCACGGCCAACATTTGCCAAGAATTTCCAAAGCAAAGTAACAAATCCAATGTGTGTGTTGATCATTCAAAATCTTATGAAGTTGTAAACTCCAAGGCGTTTCTAAAAAATTCAACATGCCAAGTCTATACTCTGTGTTGTTTGTTGACAATATACAACCATCAAACAATTTTGCAATCCCTTATGCAAACTAAAACTTCAAATGGCGACTGGCTCCTGGGAATGGCCTCAAAAATTCACGGAAACAAGTAATCAGACCTCGTGACCTGGCTAAATAGTTCCTTGATGTCCATTGAATACATATCCAGAAGGATTTCACCAAACTCATCTTCAGGCACTAGTTATTATAGTGCAAACTTAGCCTTCCAGAAGACTACATGAGTACAACTGCGGAATCACCATAAATCCCCTTCTTATCGACCATTGCAAAATGACTTAAACACATTCGGGAACCTTGCCATGAAGTCAGATAGTACATTGATATGCAATGGATATGATGCCTTGAATGGTTCCTGAAAAACATCCCTCAGACATAAAACTATCATTTTCCAAAAATGACCATTTCTTTTCCGCACAGCAAACATATTGTCAAAAAATGATTTTAATCGCCGTAACTGATTTTAAAAGGCTGACAAATGGATTAATGGGGGGCTCAAATCCGAACTGGAGGTAGTGTGTCAGCTTTGCAAGACAATGCAAAAATAAGTTCGTCAAAAGAATCAACCGGCCAAAAGTTATTCACTGGCAAAGTAGGGCATTTCGTAAACTTAACTCCTTTCCGCACTGCAAACTGAAGAAACTGCCTCTGAAGAATGAATTCATAGGGTCATCAAAAAGATCTTTCAGAAACTCAACCTCTGGATACTGACTGAATGTCATATGTGGAACATGACCCCTCAGTTTCCTTCCTCTGAAAATAAACCTCTGAACTGATACCGATCTGCAAAGATAGCACTTTAACACTTCCTAAATTTTAACACAGTAAACATGCAAAAATCGGGTTCGGAATCGACAAAGAAAAATGGTCAACCAGATTGGTCAAGGCTTGGGAATCTGCATATGAGTTCATTCCTAGGTCTATAATGCAGGTCAACCTTCAATTATCCAAAATGTTCACCCGGGTATAGACTTTCAAAAGCTCAAAGTAGGTCACTTAGTAATTCTGAACTTGAAAACACAGGAAATCAGATTTAATCACTGTTAGAATGGTTCTTGAAAACTTATCATCTGATTTCATAAAGATCTGCAGACTGGAACATATGGAGTGTGTGACCTCTGGAACACAGTGCAAAAGGAATTTTCTTAATTGGATGAACTGGTCAAAAGTTGTAATGTGTCAAACTGGGCTATTCAGATTTCAAGGCAGGACAAAAATGCAGACAGTTTATGAACAACCAACTTTGGGAAGTATGAAAACTTATCAAATGGATTCAGAATGACCTGAGGTTTAAAACATAAGCTCTCTGATATGCATGCTAAACATTCCCAAAGCGGCGAACTATGAAACTCAACAGGGTGTAAGATACTCAGAGGCAAAGTAGGCTTCGGACAGCAAATTGACACTTAGCAAAGATGCAGAATTGGGTGACCCCCTCAAAATGACTACTGCCTAAACATGTCAGAACTGAAACTCAGGAGCTGGGACCCATTGCATATTTCAAATGAAAGGTGTTAAAGCCTCTCCCAAATTTGTATCTCATGAAAATCATCCGGGCACCTTTTTCAATCACTCTAACTGAGCCTTCTCACACAGAGTTTTTCAAGGGTATTGACTTTGCTTGTCTGAAAATTTTAACATGGTCACTCCAAATTTGTTCCAAATTTAGGAGTACCAACAACAAGCTGACAACCAGAGCCTTTTAGTTTAGATCAACTACCACGTGGAAATTTCTTACTAATTCTCTAACTGTCTTGCTGACCACCTCGCAATCCTTGCAAGCCCATGAAAAATCTCCATGTGGCAGCCTATCACTAATTCTCTAGCTTGAGAAGAATATTCCTTTTCATCCTATGAGCCAACGACAAGTAACCAAAAACTATTAGTTGCCAACTATTCAATATTTCATGCTAATTTTACTAACCTTTGCGAGCTGGAGACAACCATTACTTCAATATTCTGGATAGGTAGTAGTCTCTCACTAGCTCTCCAACTAAAAACCCGACGGCCTTGAACACCCAAGAGATAGTGACAACCATCGATCTTTCCTTATCATTTTCACATCTGAACCTCCATGTGGTAGTTGCTCACTAACTCTCTAGCCTGAGAATAATATTCATTTTCATCCCGCGAGCCAATGACAACCATCAATCTTTCCTATATGTGGCAGCCTATCGCTAACTCGCGACCAATATTTATTGACTGCTCATGACTACACGACCTTCCGACAACCGCTACTTGTGAGATCTCCACTATTATCTTTGACTGTGTTTAATCATTGTGACCTAGCAACAACTACCACTCACAAGATTTCCAACATATTATACTATGTCCCTTGACCACTGCGACCTTGCGACAACTAACAACAACTGCTTGTCGTCAGCTCATCACTGTTATCTCTAACCGCTTGGGAAACTTGCAACCTCGCAACTAGCAATTGATGTCACCACCATAGGCCCCACTTGATTTCCATGTCACTGACCACCTCATCTTCTTCATCTCCACTTCGTGCCACATGGAATTCACCTTTTGACTGCCAATATTCCTTGACGGCCACATCACCTTAGGCCCACAAATTATTTCAAGTCAACCGCCATCTGGCCACCACATTCATGCAAAACTCCTGCCAAAAGGCGCTTGCCTTTTTAGCACTTCTAATGCATGTGTTGATGGATTAAAATAACAAGTTACCCCCAGGCATGACCAATGGGGGATAAACCCCTCTTATGAAATTTGTTGTGACTATACCTGCATGAAATTGCACTCTCTATTCCTTTTTGGTTTTTGCATTTCTCCTTTTCTGCAATTAACATGTATCTAATAAATATTCATCCTCTAACAAGTGGATGTTAGATTATTCATTTCTTAGCTTGCCAAATGCAATTAGCTCTGTCTGTTTTGAACCATAGGTAAAAAAATAGGTAACAACTCCATTAAATACAAGATGATTTTATAATCACAATAGTTACATGAATAATCAAACAAGTTTTATTGATTTGCAAAGCCCTACATTTCTAGTACAATGGTTGATTAGTCAATGACATATAATGCAACATCAATAAAATGAGGTCCTCTTTATCATAAAAATCAAAGATCACATCCATTCATAGACATACTTAATGATCCATAATAAAAATTGCAATGACTCACATGAAATAAATGAGTGACTATTTTAAAGCTCATTCAATACATTAGGTTCTACTGCACATCGTCAAATCCTCATTATATTTATTCTAGCAACTATAGTAAGAGAAAACATATAATTATTCTATCTGGTCTAAAAGTTCGTCCTCTATAATCCCTTTCCCTTTCTTCTGGATCTCATTCTGCATTTGTGTGGGCATATTATGGGTAGCCTCTCCTTCCCAAAATTCAATCATTTTCTTCCATGTTCCATGTTCTTTCCCTTGTATCATAAAATTTGGGATTGGGTCATTGCCTTGTAGGTTTATTAGGATTCTTGGGTGTATTGATGCATCATGTTTGCTAATAACTTCCATTGTGGATACAAAGGTGCCTATTTTATTCCCTATTTTCTCAAGGGTTATTTCATCCCAATATTCCATTGGGAGATTATGTAGGTTCATCCATACAAGGTATTCTTTAATCTTTTCCTGCGTGGGGTCAAAATTTTCCACCCAATCTTTTAAGTAAACCCCTCTTCCATTTATTAAATATGGCCCATTAAATATCAACATACTACTACACATAAACTCACATCTCTTGCAAATATATTTACAATCACCATGCATGAGTCTTATCAGATGCGGATAATGGTCCAGATACAAATAGTAATCCAGATACACTAATAACTTAACTCCTTGCCCTTATTTATACAACATGATAAGATTCACCAGGGCGGTTAGACAATTTGAAATAGGTCATACCAAGACATTCTTGCTATGGTAAGGAATGAAATGAGGACCACCTAAAATATTACATCATGTCGCACCATCTCCAAAGAACTTGGTTCCAATAGATATGATCACCACATTACACACACATAGATGGGACTGAGAAATACAAAGAATACACATCAAAATATGATTGATCCGACCACCCACATGTTACATCCACAAAGAAAACTCACTGAAACCTATCGATGACAACCTCAACAAAAATATATAGACTATCAGTGTACATCAACCAATATGCCAAACTAGTCAGTTTCACAGCAACTGATACACCAAGGGGTTGGAGTAAGGATATGTTGACATTAATGACAACATTAAGGACAAAAACATAGAACACATCAATAGCACATTATAACATGACATAGTGCTCTAGGTGTATCATATAAATGTCCTCTCCCAAATCACCATGAAGGAAAGTGCTCCACTTCTAAATCATAAGAAACAATAATAAAAAGAAAAAATTCTAATGGATGCCATTTTTACAATAGGAGAAAAATATCTCCATAATAAACACCCTCAATTTGATTCTAAGACTTCACAACCAACCTTGATTTATACTTCTCAATACCTCCATCTTAACCAATATTTTCTTAAACATTCATTTGTAACCAAAAAATCTTTAATCTTTTAGACAATGGTACAAAGATCTTATATATTATTATTTTTCAAAGTTGTCATTTTCTAATCCATAACATTTTTTAAGGATTTTGCATTATTCATATTGAATGGATCTTCTATAGATAAATTAGTTTTCAAAGAAAAAACACATCTATAATCATCAGGTGAATACATATTAGGTGGTTGTATGTGCCTTGTAGGCCTTCAAAAAATGGGATTAGAAATTCTTCCCTCTCTTCTAGATATTTACAACTAAGTGATCTCTCCTCAAATTCTTGTTTGTCTAGGAGTCTTGATTTAACTTTCTCTAGTGTAGAAGGAAGTTGAATCACATCTTCCTTTTTCGTTTATTATAGTTTTTGTAATAAGAGTATTAGTTTCTCTAAAAATTGTTACAAGTAGTGATTGTTGTTGCACCAAAAGAATCAAGATCAACCTGTCAATGACCGATACAACCACTAGAATTATAGAATCCAAAAGAGGTGATTAAACCATGTCATAAATCCTGCAAGGGATTTTTTTGTACTACCAACAATCCCCCACCCAACATCACTTTTTCTAGGCCAGCATCACTCACCAAGGAGATTTGAACCTATGACCAAGCTTTGATACCACTTGTTACAAGTAGTGAATGTCGTTGCACCAAAAGATCAACCTGACAATACTTGATACAAACACCAGACTTATATAATCCATAGGAGTTAGTTAAAACATGTCACAAATCCCACGAGGGATGCTAGCACACTCCCCAAAAAAAAAAACTTCTACTATGTATCACCTTTTGTTCAACAATGTCCCAAATCTTGTATCATTTTACACCATAAATATATCTGATGAATATACATCTCACAACCTTATTCTCCAACTTAGTTCACTTCTCCTTTGACACACTTGCATATGCCTCACAACCAATAACTATAATATGTGTCAATGGAGGCTTATGACCTGACCATGCCTCCATAGGAATTTTAACAATAAGAGATGATGTAGGAGAGAAATTAATCAAGTAGCAAGTAATGAAAATAACTTCAAAACACAAAAGAAAATTCTTAACCATCACTACTGAACATACTCCTAGCCTTCTCCATCAACACCCCATTCATTCTTTTTACAACTCCATTATACTATGTAGAATATGGAGTTGTCTTCAGTTTATTAATGCCATAATATTTATAGAGTCTAGATCAAAATCATTAGAGAAAATTTGACTATCATTATGAGTCCTCAAACACTTTGTTTTCTTTTTTATTTCTAATCCAATCATTGCTTTAAATTCTTTAAATAGGCTAAAAGCTACATATTTTCTCTTTAGAAAATATTCCCATGTCCTTTTGTTGTAATCATTGATAAATAAAACATAATGTGTGGATTTTCCAATGAAAGGAAAATATAAAAGAACAAACACATTATAATGAACAAGATCCAATTCATCACAAGATTTATGAGAACTCAAGTAAAATATAACGTGGTTTTATATTTCATAAATGAAATGATCATAGAAATCAAAATCAAGATTACAATCATTCATTTCTTCAACAAGGTTTTTAATTTTTCAAATTCCTTAAACTCTTTTCTCTAATGTGACCAAGTCACTAATTCCATAACATAGCCTTATTTGCAGGTAGCTTTGATTCAGAAGAAAATAAACCCTTAGGTACCTAAAATCCATCACTATCTTCTCAAGATGGAGCTGTGAACTTTTCAAATGAAGTATCCATAAATTTAATTTTTATTAAATTAATATTAGACTCAATAGTGTATGTATCTAGCTTATACAATGTGCCAAATTCAACACCCCTAAAAATCACCATAACACCGCTCACCATTTTTCTTCTTGCATCAAAAAATAAACCTCTATACTTACATCTATTAGTTTACTCATAGATAACAATTTATATGGTAGTTCACAGATATGCAACATATTATTAATCCTTCTTGTTTTACCACCAATAAACCTGATTGTAACTTTAACACAACTGATGATATCTAAGTGAGAATCATCACTCAAGTACACCTAACCTCCATCAAGTTTTTCATATAAAAAAACTAATCTCTATCAAAGACCATATCAAAATATGCACCTTATTCAATTAACCATGCATCATTACCTACATGATTAGCCAAAGTTGTAATGAACACATCACTATCTTCCTTTATGGATAATCATTATTAAATTTGTTAGAAAAATAAGAGGTGAACAACAATTTATATAGCTTCAAATCAAACTATAAATCAGATTTATCTGTGCTTATCAAATAGAAATAATATAGCTATAAAAATGAAGAAAAAAACACCATAATAGATCAACACACAACATTGGAATTACATGAAGAAACCCTTTTAGGAAAAACCTCCACGAAGAAGAGATGATTTAGACTTCTATTACTAGTAATCTAGAATTACAATATAAATCTCAAACTCCACTCAATATTTAATATGACAACATAACCCTTGCAAAACAAGACTTGAATAAACTCATCCTTGTCTCTAACTTGACCCCTCAATGTATAGACCCTTGTGGGATCAAAATAGTACCATAAAACATTACCATGGGCAAAACAAGGTTCTAAAAAACTATGGTAAAAATCCATTTGAGCTCTACATTTGAAAAATGGTTTATTACATGACATTACACCTTATAATTATTCATAAGGAGTCTCCCAAATATAGGACATGCTCTTACATGCATCATAAATTATTAATAAAAAATATAAGAATCATCCTATGTGTTTCATAATAACTAATTCTCACGTCCAAAATGATTTACCCTACTTTTGGCCCTTGCGATTTTCATAGAATCCATCATAACATCCATAAAAACTAGAATCCATCATACCACTTGATGTGTATCTTTTGAAAATAAATAACTTGATTTTTAAGGCACCAACATGTGGCAAAAATACCAACTAATAAAACTCATGCCCCTAACTCGGGCTTACCTGGTGCACTTTGTTTGTAGGCTATTGTTTGCATCCTTGGAGGACTAGTACCACCTCATCTTTCTCATTCATGAACCCCAACTTGGAAATATGTAAGACCAAGGTAAGGTAGGTTATGTGTTGGGCTAAGTCATGGGGATGTCTTTGAGTTAACAAAAAAAACTAATGTCCCTTATGATGGAGCACAATTATTTAACTACATGAATACCATATAACCATGGAAAAACATAAAAAATAACTACAAATACATAATATGGAATTACCAAGGTTGAGACATCTTAATTACCATCAAACTTTCTTCTTTTCTTCATTGTAGTCCTGACAGATGTGTCAAGGTTTACCAAAATTTAAACAAATAAATGTGGACTTTCCAAAATATTTAGGTCTCGCATTTGGTTTGGATTTTTACACTTCTCATTCTTCTTATATTTTTCCTTAGGTCTTACATGAACACTTAGAGCCTCTTTAGCATTGATGGATATCTTCGTGATCTCTTCAAAAGAAAAGGATCCACCACATCTTCAATCTTCAAAATAATAGAAGTATTGTTGATGACCATAATAGGAGAATTCCACAAATGTTGTGTGTATAGCTGAGTTTGTGCGAAGGTGAGTTGTGAGGCATAGTGTTAGGCTAATGGTCCTAGTGCTATGCATCATCTTTGGTTTGATTCTGACTTATTTACCAAAAGCCATTTTTATTGACACGTGTAGCCGAGATTGTGTGAAGATAAGTCATGAGGTGTATATTTAGGTTGATAACCCTAGTGTTATACATCAACTCTAATTCAATTCTCACCTAGTTTACCACAAATCATTTGATGCAGGGGCATCCACATGGAGGGCTCAAGTTTGAAAATTAAAAAAAAAAAAGTTTTATCCCTTATGCATTAGAAACTAATGGCTATTTTTGGGAGTGGAGTGCATATGAATGTTTATATTTGAGAGTGGGCTCCCGGAACACTCCAAATTTAGAATATTCTAATGGGGGAGTTGGCTGAAATTTTATTTTAGGCTTTGTTTTTAGAGGGGTGGTGGTAATCATTTTGGGAGTGGCTGCAATTTTCTTTTTTTTGGCTTCTCTCCAGAAGAATGTGTGGGTGATATAATTTTGGGGAGGATAAGAAGAATTTTTTTATTCTTTAGAAGATTTTGGGAGAAAGACTTTTGAAAATCCATTACATGTTGACATTAATCCCATTATTGTAGGTCTATAAAAGTAAAAAATCAAATGGGAGTATTATAAAGTGAATCTAATAGGCTCTCTATTTTATCATGTTGATTTGAGTTTCAATAAGAATTGCTAAAGTCGTGCACCAATTTGTTGTCTCTTTTCATCTTTTTTTTTTTTATATTTCATAATTGTATGTGTATTTGGACTTCTAGTTGTGGAAGGTGTATGTGGGTAGCAATCCATTGTGTTAGCGGTATCAAAGTCAATATCCTGAGCATGCACGTAGATTGCCAATTGTCAGGTATCTCGGCACCAGGACCCGAGGGTGGAGAAGTCCTTGAACTTGTAAATAAATTTTTGAATTTTCACTAGATTTATTGAAGTGGGTTGAAGGAAGTATATTTTGAACATGTACAATAATATTGCCAAGCATAGAGGTAGTTTGTAACTGAGACAATGGATTTGGAAATGGAAGTAGAATTGCCAATTTGAGGAAACTTCACACTTAGAAACTTACACATTAGGTGTATGAAAAGAGAATAGAAAGAGAATATCATAGTAAAGTAAGTATTCCTACTACACAATGAAGGGAATAAATGTGAGACCAAGAGTTTAAATTTTGGACTTTGAAGAAATAATCGATTTCTGTAGACTATAGAAACATATAATAAAGATAAGAAAAATAATGTGTATGATTGATTAGATAAAAGAAACAATGGAAGGGGATTTTGGAAGTTTGATTAAAAGACATAGTGATGTTGGAAAAAAGTAGAAGATTAGAGAAAATAATAAGATTTAAGATATGAAAGAGATGGTGCAAAATGGGATGAGGATCTCATGAACAAAGTGGCCATATTGACTGAGTTAATCAAAATAAGAGTAGAATTTCAAAGTTTGGTTTAGAGAAACCTGAAGATATGAGTAAGAGTTATCTTAAAGAGGTAAAAAAATTTTATTTTTGCTAATTTGAGAAATGCAACAGATAGTGAGAATGACACTATCTTTGGTTATAGGTTTGAAGATGAAGATGTGATTGAAGAAATTTTTGAAAAAGGTAAATGTATAGAAGACATGGGAGTTTTTATGAAAAGATAAGAAGATAATAAATATGTGGAAGTTGAGATTATGGACTTTATGGGACCTAAATTTGATGAAGAACATAGTAAATATGAATAAGATGTGGCAAAAAACAACGATGATTTAAAGATTGAAGTAGATAATATGAAGATAGATGTTGCGACAATAAAAAAAGAACATGTGAAAGAGGTAAAGCTATAATTTCTTAAATTTATGAAAGATGATTTACATGTTGAGATGAATGAGGCACTGAATAAAAAAGAGATGGTAAATATTGATGTTGTCAATGTTGCTTTATAAGTAGGGGATATGTGCAGAATCACAGTATACCAAGCTATGGCCTTAAGTGGCAATGAAAAATCAGAAAATCAAGATTAGTCAACTTGACGTAAAAAGTTGGACATCTTATCAACCTTATGTGAAAAATTTGTAAGAATAGAATATGTAGGAAATTGAATTTAGTTTCTAAACTACTAGCCATTTTCTGAAAAAAACAATAATATAATTGTTGAAAATTTTAGATTTCAATGCAGCAGTATGAAAATTTCAGAAAAGAGATAAAAAAATACATGTATGTCTGACCACCTTAATCACAATCAAATGATGATATATTTTCACAAGATTCTAGATATAAGTAGTAGAATCATGCCCAAATGTGACGCATATTTTTGTGTAATTTATTATCAAAAAATTAATTAATTATGAATTTTCTACTACGACTTTTTCAGAATAATAAAACTCCCGTGTCTAACCACCTTAACTAATTCTAAACTTTACCAAATTGCTTTTTTTTTTTTTAAATTTCTTATAGTAGGAGAAGCATAGAATGTGACACATGTTTCAAATTTCAAAAAGGATAAACCATTTGAAAGTTATAGTTGTTTTTCAATCAGTCTGTCAATCGGGACTTTAGAGGTAACTCAAATAGAAAATAAGTAATAAATACTTATTGAAATCAAAATTTGACAACAATTATATTGATGGAAACCTGATAATCTATTTAAGAAACCCTTTTTGTTTCATCAATTTTGGGTGAAAAAAAGGTCATCAGCTACATCGCCAAAGTTTGGAGGTCAGAGGAAATATGATAAACAAGTTTTTTGGGTTGACCATCCACGTTTGGCATTGCAAAGCCAAAACCTGAGGCAAATAACAAGGCTAATCGGATATGAGATACTAAATCAGATATGAGATATTAAATAGGATATGAGATAATATCGGATATGAGATATTATCGGATATCAGATATCTCCCACCAAAATTTTGCTTTCCATTTGAAAATTCAACATTTTCAATATTGATTTTAGTTTTTTAGTTTTTTTATAGATTTCATATTTTATAATATTAATATTATACAAATACTAAATGATAATAGCATTAGTATTAAATTATTATTATTTATATTAGTATTGTATAATAGTAGTATTATATTATATTAATATTAGTATGATATTTAGTAATATTAGTATTAATATATTATTATTATTCATATTAGTATTATATTATATTATATATATTTTTATTATATTATATAAATGAGAGAGAGAGAGAGAGTACATCTTAGGGGACGTAAGGTGTCTTAGGGGGTTGTAGGACCCAGTAATGACTCCTATGACTCCTTATGAACCCATACAACCCCTTCAGAAGCCTAAGAGTGCATCTTAGGGGTTGTAAGGTGTCTTAAGGGGTCCTAGGACCCATTAATGGGTCCTACGACCTATGAATGGGTCCTACAACCCCTTATAACACCTTATGACCCATTAGGAAGCCTAAGAGTACATCTTAGTGGTCGTAAGGTATCTTAAGGGGTCCTAGGACCCATTAATGGGTTCTACTACCCCTTATGACACCTTACAAACCATTAGAAAGCTTAAGCATACATCTTAGGGGTCGTAAGGTGTCTTAAGGGGTCCTAGCATCCATTAATGGCTCCTACAAACCCTTATGACCCATTAAGAAGCCTAAGAGTACATCTTAGGGGTCGTAAGGGGTATTATGGTATCCTAAGACACTATAATATGGCCTATGACCCCTTGAGATCCATTAACATGTACTAGTAACCCTAAGATGTATTCTTAGGGTTTCTAAGGGGTCATAAGGTGTCTTACAGGGTCCTAGGACCCATTAATTGGTCCTACAACCCCTTATGACACCTTACAACCCATTAGAAAGCCTAAGAGTACTTATTAGGGCTCATAAGGTATCTTAAGGGGTCTTAACATCCATTAATGGCTCCTAAGACAAAGTAATATGTCCTATGACCTGTTGAGACCCATTAATGTGTACCAGGAACCCTAAAATGTATTCTTAGGGTTCCTAAGGGGTTGTAAGGTGTCTTAAGGGGTCCTAGGACCCATTAATGGGTCCTACGACACCTTATGACACCTTATGACCTATTAGGAAGCCTAAGAGTACATCTTCAGGGCTGTAAGGTGTATTAAGGGGTTGTAGGACCCATTAATGACTCCTATGAATCCTTATGAACCCTTATAACCCCTTAGGAAGCCTAAGAGTACATCTTAGGGGTTGTAAGGTGTTTTAACAGGTCATAATACCCATTAATGGGTCCTACAACCCCTTAGGACACCTTATGACCCATTAGTAAGCCTAAGAAAGCATCTTAGGGGTTGTAAGGTGTCTTAGGACCAATTATTGGCTCCTACGACCCCTTATGACATCTTACGACCCGTTAGGAAGCCTAAGAGGACATCTTAGGGGTCATAAGGTCTCTTAAGGGGTCCTATGACCCCTTATGACACCTTATGACCCATTAGAAAGCCTAAGAGTACATCTTAGGGGTCATAATATTTCTTAAGGGGTCCTAGGACCCATTAATGGTCCTATGACACCTTACAACCCATTATAAAACCTAAGAGTACATCATAGGGGTTGTAAGGTGTCTTAAGAGGTCCTAGCATTCATTAATGGCTCCTACAAACCCTTATGACACCTTATGACCCATAAGGAAGCCTACGAGTACATCTTAGTGGTTTTAAGGGGCCTTATGTTGTGCTAAGACATAGTAATATGTCTTATGACCCCTTGAGAACCATTAATGTGTACTAGGAGCCCTAAGATGTATTCTTAGGGTTCCTAAGAGGTCATAAGGTGTCTTAAGGGGTCATAGGACACATTAATGGTCCTACAACCCCTCATGACACTTTACGACCCATTAGGAAGCCTAAAAGTATGTCTTAGGGGTTGTAAGGTGTCT
The DNA here is from genome assembly GCA_018584345.1 of Thuja plicata. Lineage (NCBI taxonomy): Eukaryota > Viridiplantae > Streptophyta > Pinopsida > Cupressales > Cupressaceae > Thuja > Thuja plicata. The sequence goes on from MU226436.1 coordinate 5,536,332, forward strand.
TAAGGGGTTGTAGGACCCATTAATGGGTCCTATGATCCCTTATGACACCTTACGACCCATTAAAAAGCCTAAGAGTATATCTTAGGGGTCTTAAGGTATCTTAAGGAATCCTAGGACCAATTAATGGGTCCTATGAACCCTCATGACACATTATGACCTAAGAGAGAGAGAGAGAGACCCATTAGGAAGCCTAAGAGTACATCTTAGGGGACGTAAGGTGTCTTACAAGATTGTAGGACCCATTAATGACTCCTACGACTCCTTATGAACCCTTACAACCTTTTAGGAATCCTAAAAGTACATCTTAGGGGTCGTAAGGTTCCTTAAGGGGTCCTAGGACCCATTAATGGGTCTGACAACCTATCAATGGGTCCTATAACCCCTTATGATACCTTACGACCCATTAGGAAGCCTAAAAGTACATCTTAGTGGTCATAAGGTGTCTTAAGGGGTCCTAGCTTACATTAATGGCTCCTACAAACCCTTATGACACCTTACAACCCATTAGGAAGCCTAAGAGTATATCTTAGGGGTCATAAGGGGTCTTATGGTGTCCTAAGACACTTTAATATGTCCTATGACCCCTTGAGATTCATTAACGTGTACTAGTAATCCTAAGATATATTCTTAGGATTCCTGAGGGGTCGTAAGGTGTCTTAAGGGGTCGTAGGACCCATTAATGGGTCCTACAACCCCTTATGACACCTTACGACCCATTAGAAATCCTAAGAGTACTTATTAGGGGTTGTAAGGTGTTTTAAGGGGTCTTAACATCCATTAATGTCTCCTAAGATAGGGTAATATGTCCTATGCCCCTTTGAGACCCATTAATGTGTACTAGGATCCCTAAGATGTATTCTTAGTGTTCCTAAGGGGTCGTAAGGTGTCTTAAGGGATCCTAGGACCCATTAATGGGTCCTACGACCCCTTATGACACCTTACGACCTATTAGGAAGCCAAAGAGTACATCTTCAGGGCTGTAAGGTCTCTTAAGGGGTCGTAGGACCCATTAATGACTCCTATGACTCTTTATGAACCCTTACAACCCCTTAGGAAGCCTAAGAGTACATATTAGGGGTCTTAAGGTGTTTTAATGGGTCCTAGGACCCATTAATGGGTCCTAGGACCCATTAATGGGTCCTATGACCCCTTATGACATCTTATAGCCCATTAGGAAGCCTAAGAGTACATCTTAGGGGTTTTAAGGTCTCTTAGAACCAATTAATGACTCCTACGACCCCTTATGACACCTTACGACCCATTAGGAAGCCTAAGAGTACAACTTAGGGGTCATAAGGTCTCTTAAGGGGTTCTACAACCCCTTATGACCGATTAGAAAGCCTAAGAGTACATCTTAAGGGTCGTAATGTTTCTTAAGGGGTCTTAGGACCCATCAATGGTCCTACGACCCCTTATGACATCTTACGACCCATTAGAAAGCCTAAGTGTACATCATAGTGGTCATAAAGTGTCTTAAGGGGTCCTAGCATCCATTAATGGCTCCTAAAAAGCCTTATGACACCTTACAACCCATTAGGAAGCCTAAGAGTACATCTTAGGGGTTGTAAGGGGTCTTATAGTGTCCTAAGATATAGTAATATGGCCTATGACCCCTTGAGAACCATTAATGTGTACTAGGAACCCTAAGATGTATTCTTAGGGTTCCTAAGGGGTCGTAAGGTTTCTTAATGGATCCTACGACCCCTTATGACACCTTTCTACCCATTAGAAATCCTAAGAGTACATCTTAGGGGTCATAAGGTGTCTTAAGGGGTCCTAGCATGCATTAATGGCTCCTAAGGCACAGTAATATATCCTATGACCCCTTGAGACCCATTAATGAATAATAGGAACCCTAAGATGTATTCTTAGGGTTCCTAAGGGGTTTTATTATGTCTTAAGGTTTCCTACAACCCATTAATGGGTCCTACGACCCCTTATGACACCTTACAACCCATTAGGAAGCCTAAGAGTACATCTTAGGGGTCGTAAGGTGTCTTAATGGGTTGTATGACCCATTAATGACTCCTAAAACTCCTTATGAAGCCTTACAACTCCTAAGGAAGCCTAAGAGTACATATTAGGGGTCATAAGATGTCTTAAGGGGTTGAAGGACCATTAATGGGTCCTACGACCCCTTATGACACCTTATAGCCCATTAGGAGAGTACATCTTAGGGGTTGTAAGGTGGCATAAGGGGTCTTAGGACCCATTAATGGGTCCTATGACCCCTTATGACACGTTATGACCCATTAGGAATCCTAAGAGTACATCTTGGGGCTCATAAGGTGTCTTAAGGGGTCCTAGGACCCATTAATGGGTCCTACGACCCCTTATGATACCTTACAACCCATTAGGAAGCCTAAGAGTACATATTAGCAATTTTAAGGTGTCTTAAGGGGTCTTACAACCCATTAATAGGTCCTACAACCCGTTATGACACATTAAAATCCATTAGGAAGCCTAGGAGTACATCTTAGGGGTCGTAAGGGGTCTTATGGTGTCCTAAGACACAATAATATGTCCTATGACCCCTTGAGACCCATTAATGTGTAC
>MU226436.1:5544261-5567253 GCA_018584345.1 Thuja plicata
GTTATGTTGCAGGTTTTCTAGGTCACTTTGGAGCTTTTTGAAGATTTGGAGCATTCTTGGCTTTTGCATCTACATGTTATCATAGTTTCATTTCTTGCATTATCATGACATTCTTAGCTTAGATTTTCCTTATGCTTTAGATTAATTCATCTAGCTTAACTAGGAGGCTTTGTAATACTTGTTCTTTCATTTTCATAGCTTAGCTTGCATATTCATCTTAATCTAGCTTGCATTGCATTTCAATCTTGATTCTTGAGGTTATTGGCATTCTTGCCTTTGTCTTCATTGAATCTCCCATTGCATGGTTTATTAGCAAGGTTATAGGCTTAATAGCTCTAGCTGAGAGCATTCTAAAAACCTTTGCACTCCATGCCTAGGGAGCTATGGATCAATTTTTAAGACCTCATTTTTTAGTGTTCTTGAATGTAAGGATTCATAGAAGTGTGACACAATTATAGCACACACATGTATACTACATCCCTTAACCCTTACAAAATAAATTGAGCCAAATTTCAGCTTAAGTACATCATACAGTACATACATTTCTTCCCCCTTTGACAACAATGATAAAGATATGATAAAAATATCAAAATTGTATTTATATAGGAGTAGTATCACCTAATTACATTCTACTCAAAATATCACTGAAGTTGACCTTCAAAATCTTTAGTTTATTATCCCATGTCTTCAGTAGAACTTCTATTGTAGCTATCTGCCCACTTAACAAAAATGCTAGCTCTTGCAAACCATAAACGGTACACAAATTGGGGAATGCCAAAGATTTATATGCCTCATTCACTCATTGTTGCAAGAATTTTAGCTTCGGTATCAATAAAATTTTCAACTTAGATGAGTTAGCAATCCTCTTTTCATATTCATGATGAAATACAACTGATTCTATGTTTGAAGTCATTTTGTTGATAGTCAACTGAGTTACAGATATGATGATAAATATTATCAGTTAATGTATTGTCATTGATGTCAACATATTTGAGTATCATTATGGTAACAAAAATCTAATATGGATTGAATATCTAGAACAAACAAAGTTTATATGGTCGGTAAATAAATATTTCTATATACACCTAGAGACAATGAACACCGAGTAAATATAGTGTATACCGAGCATAGTGATAATCGAGCAAGGGATCACCGACACATCATGGTATTGACCAAGCAGTTAAATCAAACTGAGACTGACTAAAATAATGATCCGACAAATTGATGATTCTGAGGAAAATGATAAGATTGGTTATAACGATCAAACGGTTATAAAAATTTAAGGAAGATTGGACGACGAAGATTGAAACCTGTTTTTGACACAACTACCGAGGAAGGTTTAAGCGAAAAAATCAATGATGGAGATTAAGTGACAAAATCTAAAGGATGGAAATTAAATGAGTTATTATGTCTATATAAGAGACAAGAGATTCATTTTGAATATCACCTGATGCACACACATGCAAAGTTTATGCATGACTAATCAAACTGGTTAAAGACAAAAGTGAGCATTTTCTGCAGACATTACTGAGCGACAGAGGAAAGAGCATTAACCGAGAATAATAGAGTATGAAGTGATGACATGTAACTGAATGAATGTTTGAAGATGTTAAGTTGATTGCTAAAATGTAGAAAGATAATGAAAAGACATTAAATCAATTAATGAATTGTATTGTCATTGATGTCAACTTGATATAACGTAATCAATTATAATCAGTCTCAAAGACTTAAGAGAATCAAAAAGAAAAGGATTATGCTTTCAGTAAGGCATAAAAAATAAGCATTCACTATGTGACTTCAAACACTAATGACTAGTGGAACCCAATAGATAGAGATCACCAAAAGTCAAGTCACAGTGATGCCCGAGCAAAGAAACTGATGAGTAGAATCATAGGCATACCCGATGGTCAGAATCATAGTGTAACCTGACAGACAGACAAGACTGAAGGATAGACAACCCCAACAAATAGACAACCCCGATGGAGAAGCCCGGGGAGAACTGGAGTGTTAAACAAATCCAACAACAGTTAAAACACCAAAATTAATTGGAGTTCAGAAACAACAAAATATCTAGCTGGTAGAGCTAAATATAGAATTAACTGGTAGTTATCATTGTTTTTATAGACAAGATAAAGCTAGAGATAAGTAAAGGATTTAAAGATGTTTTTTTTAGTTGGAAAGAAGACCTCTACAAGATAAAACAAGAGTTATGCTTTAAGTCTGATTGGCAATAATTTTAAATCACGCCAAGATCAAGAAAATCAAGAACCTAACAATGGTGATATCATGTCTATAAAGAGACAACTTAAATCATTTTGAATTAAGGGTAGTGAATGAAAAAGAGGGTGCTAGAGAGAAACCGATGAAGAACAACTTCATACAGTCCTGATCAATCAAGTAGAGGAAAGAGCTATTGTTTTCTGTGGACACTGAGCAATAGAGCATAGCATCACCGAGCAGAACAAAAGTGGAGCAAAGGTATTAAAAGGACATATTGATTAGATTAGTTTTATGAGCTTACAATAGATCTAAAAATCTACAAGTATAAGTTGTATATGTGAACATATCATACTATTTCAGTTTAACAATTGATTCAGAAAGTATCTTAACCGAGTAGTATTTAAAGATCCTTTTTATATTTAGATACATCCCAAGGAGTATCAAAAAGTGTGATCATGAAGATATCATGAGATGCCAGATACCTATTGACAGGCCAAGAGAGTGTTTGATCAAGGAAGGTAGCATAGAGATGCCCGATATCAAGTGATAGACTAAAATTTTAAATCCTCTAACAAGGTCACACCTAACAATGTGTTTGTAACCTTTAACAAGGTTTTCTTTTCACCGAGATCACTTCAGAAGAGTGAAAATTTTGGGCTACCGATCCAAAGTGGTTTTTTCCCTAACAGAGTTTCCATGTTAAAAATCCATGTGTCAATGTGTTTATGAGTCATTACTTTAGTATTTTTCGTTACACATAGCTAATCTGGATTGATCAGTTTAATCTAAGTAATTTACTATTTTTCAATAAATTAATAGACTGCTATTCGGTAAACATATAGAATAAGGTTTAACAAAGCATTTCGAGCAGTAGTAATTTGATAAGTATATTTGAAGGCATTCATCTTATAGGACTGAAGATAACTAAAGGCTTAATATTGTGGTACTAAGTTTTTGGGTTGATTAATTGAAATATTTTTGAGGCCACTGATTCACCCCCCCTCTCAGTTATTAATAATAATTGGTATCAAATCTTGTGTGATTAGAAAGGGAGTTTAACAGCTCAAGAAAAAGATCACAAGATGAACAAATGAGATGTGCCCAAGTTGAATAAAGACAATTTTGCATCATGGAAAAGCAACATAAGACTCCACCTATCATGTATTGGAAATGATGTTGTTCAATACTTAGATACTGAATATATGTTGCCTACATGACCTCACACTCTTGAGAAATTAAGAGTAAAACATGAGCATAATTGCATGATGATAGAACTTGCCTCATCACTCTCCGATGTTGAGTTTGAAGATGTCAAAACCTGCACCTTTACAAAGAAAATGTGGGATAAGTTGAAGCTGGTACATGGAGGAGATGCTAATGTACTAAGAGCCAAGGTAGAAATCCTAAGAGGGAGGTTTGATGACCTAAGGATGAAGGAAGGAGAAAATATCACTCAGTATAGCTGTAGAATCAAAGAAGTAGTCAATGCTATCTGAGGAGTTGGAGGTGTACTTGAAGAGGAGGCAATGATAAGTAAAATATTAAGAATCTTATTGTCTGTATATGCTATTAGAGTTTCTATTATTCAAGAAATGAGACCAGTTGCAAATAATACAGTTACTCTAGATAGTCTGATTGGAAGACTGATTTCATTTGAGATGATTAACTTTGATAGTAGTGTTTTACCATCTATAGAATCTGTATTCAAATCTTCTTTAAAGATAAGTAATTCAAGTCATAGACATGCTATTAGAAATGATAGTGAAAGTGATAATGAGGATCAAGGACTTGATGAGATTGAAGCACTAATAGAAAGAATATTGCAGAGAGGCAAAGGTAGATACAAAGGTAAATTACCACTTGTATGTTTTAATTGTAAAGAGGTTGGACAATTTGCCGCAAGATGTCCAAATAGAAGAAACAATGACAGAGGTAATGACAGATCATATGAGAAGACTTTTGATAGAGGTGATAATAGAGATTAACGAAGAAATTGACAATCTGACAAAAGAGATACCCAAGACTACAAGGACAAAGGGAAGAAAGCTTGTTACCTATCTAAGAATAGAGCTAATGACACTAACACTAAATTAGAAGAAGACATCAAGATGGTATTTGTAGCCATGAAGGATGACTCAGACAAAGAAGGAGAAAGGTATGTAGAAACTGCACTCATATCTAAGGTTTGTAAGAATGATGTATGGATCATAGATAGTGGCTGCACTCACCATATGACCAGTGATAAATAAAAGTTTGAGACTTTTGAATACTATAATGGTGGTTCAGTAAGAATGGGTAATGACACACCTTGTCTAGTTGAAGGTAAAGGAACCATAATGTTAAATAATCTGATCAAATGTGAAAATGCTTACTGGGTAAAAGGACTAAATTATAATTTTTTAAGTGTTTCACAGTTGAACAATTCAGGTCACAGAGTAGCATTTCAAAATAAGAAGGCAAAGATCTTCAATGAATTAGGAAGGTTGATTGGAATCAGTGAGAAGACAAAAGGAAACATTTTCTATCTTGATGACATTAACACCACTTGTTTAATGGCTAGAAACAAAGACATATGGTTGTGGCACAAAAAATTGTGTCATGTAAACTTTGACAACATGATAAAGATAAGAAATAAAAGGAATGTTAGAGGCTTACCGAGCATGACTAAGCCCGAGCATATCATGTGAAAGAATTGTCAAAAAAGTAAAATGACAAAGTCTAGTTTAAAAAGTAAAACTCATACATCTAATGCAATTCTAGAATTAGTCCATATAGATCTATGTGGACGCATAAGGACAAAGAGTTACTATAGAGATAGGTATTTTATTCTCTGTGTTGATGATTATTCTAGAATGATGACAATAACATGGTAGAAACAAAAAAGTGAAAATAAATTGAAATGCTTAAGGTCAGATAGAGGAGGGGAATTTACTTCAGATGAATTCACTAACTATTGCAATGAGCATGGAATTAAAAGATAGGTTTTTGCACCAAGAACACCACAACAAAATAGAATTGCTGAGAGGAGAAACATATCAATTGTTGACTGTGCAAGAACATTGATGATTGAGAAGAGCATTACTCAAAATTTTTGGAGGGAAGCTGTCAGTACTGTTGTCTACACATTAAACAAAGTAAAATTGAAGAAGGACACAAAGAAGACACCCTATGAGCTTTGGTATGGTCATGCACCCAATGTAAGTTCCTTCAGAATCTTTGGTAGTCAATGTTATATTTTAAAGGATGATAGCAATGGAAAACTTGACTGCAAAAGTGAAGAAGGTATCTTCCTAGGGTATTCAACCAAAAAAAGGCTTATAAATGTCTTAACAAGTCACCTAACAAAATCATTGAAAGTTCAAATGTGAAAATAGATGAATTTAAAAAAAATAATGATAAGGAAAGCAGAAGAGAACCAGAGGACTACAACAGGTTTGTTTATAAATAACCTGAGACTCTACCCGAGCAACAGTGTATCACTTCCGAGAAATAGAACATTGCACCCGAGCATCAGGCTGAAATTACCAAAAATTAGGAAAATCCTCAAGATGATGTTTCAAGCAATGGAGATCAGAATCAAGGTCAAGAAGCTAATCAGAATGATGAAGTAAGAGCTGAACCTAAACTTTCTAAGTATGTTAGAAGACATCATCCACAGAATCAATTCATAGGAGATAAGAAGGTTGAAATGAGAACAAGAAGTAAGTCACTGAACACTAGATGTTTACTTTGTGAATTTGAGCCTAAATCTGTTAATACTACACTTGAGAATGAAGAATGGGTTAGTGCTATGAATGAATAAATATAAAAGATAGAGAATAAAAGTACATGGACACTAGTGTATACGGTGGAAACCTACCTATTGGGAGCACGCTCAGACATGCAAATGTTAGAGATATACATCAATAAACTACATTAACATATCTATGAGCATACTCTAAAACAAGATTTCCATCATAACCTCTGATGAGCTGAACAAGGGCACCCAATGCCTTATTGATTTGCTCATAGAGATGTTATGTGGGTGTGCTCTCCCAACACAATATCAAAATCCCACTTTGATTACTTGCATGCTATGAATTGAAACCTACAATGCAAACTAATCGATGTGAAGAAGATCTTAAGAACAAGTATGAGGAACTTGTCTCAAGCCTTCACCAAATGATGATGATAAATATGAAAACACTACACTTAATATGATATGCAAGAGATAATAAAACTAGATTCATTCACCATTAATCCTAGCATGTAACATCTAGATTCAATAATGAACAAGAGCATGAACATAAAAAATGAACTAAGAATTCTAAAGCTATTTTAACATGATAACAATGCATAAAAGGGAGATGATTTGCTCTTGACAATGGTCTCTATTTATAATTTTTTGGAGGAGAGAGAGGGCTTGGATGAGGTGGAGTTCATGTGGCATCCACATAGGTGCCACATGAGGGACACATAAGCTAGGCAAGAGGCCAACTTTTCTCACACATGTCTGAGCAACTTTAGATGTGATGGGTCAAAGTGTACTTAAAGTACACATGTGAAGGATCTTGTAAGAGGTGTAAGAGGGTGTAAGAATTTTGGACCAATGAAACATTTTTAGAAAGTGTAAGAAGGTGTCATCATAGGTGTAAGAAACCTTGTTGGCACCAAATAAGGATTATTTGGAAAAGTTTATTTTTTAGAAATTTGCTCACACATGTGTGAGCAAATAATTAGGACTAATTGGTGTAGGAATCAATAAATCAGCCTAATTAACCTTAGTTAATTAGTGAATAGGTTTATTTGGTGAGAGTGATGTGAGGTAGGGTAGGATCTAGGTTCAAATTAGCTTAATCTAAATTTAAAATTTAGATTAATTTAGTTTAGTAGAATTTAAGTCATGTGGAGGAATAAATAAATTAAAAATTTATTTAAAGAGGATTAATGAGGGATAATGTATTAAATAAGATTTAATACATCAAAGGGGATAGTATTTAAATTAAAGTCAAATATTGTGAAAAGTGAATTACATTTAATTAAATAAAATAGTAGAACATAACAAATATAATTAATTAATTAAAATTAAATATAATGTTAAGGGAATATTAATTAAATTAATATAAGGATGATTTTAGACATCTACATTTTACCCCTCTTTGATGCGGCGTCGAAAGTGGCGTCGCATCAAAGAAAATAAAATAAAATGCCCCAGAGAGGTCAGGAAAACCTACAGCAGCGAGAGTGGGAGGAGTGTGCCCCCTCGAGAAAATAATAGGAAAAATACAAATTTTTAATAAAATTTTCTCGAAAAAGGCAAGAAAATGGGGAAAGAAGACCAATTGCATGGCGTGTCCAAAGGAAATGGAGGGAAAACAGGGACTAGAATGGGGAACAGGGAGAAGGACAGAAGAAATGAGTCCCAAGGGCCTATAAATAGTCCACTAGGGCCCATAGACAAGTCATTTTCACTCACAAAGAGCAAAAAGAGAGAAGAAGAGGAGAGCAATGGCAGCAGAGCGAGAGCTAGCACAACTTGGAGAGTGCATTCAGGTTCACTAGCGACCAGCATATGCAGGACCACCGGTGAGTAGTCAACTACCTCCTAGTCCATTACGTATTTAATACTTTTTAAGGTTGTTTAGGTGTAATAAATGCATCCAAAAGCTGGCGTACAGTGTAGACGATAGTCAAGCGACTATCGTCTGCGCAGATGGCGATTGACAGATCATCATCCTCATAGATGACTGATCAGGGATCAGCGTCTACACAGATGGAGATCGCTCGATCTTCATCTGTGAGGGCAGGGGGAGAGAAGAATGCGTAGCAGAGATGACAAAGTCAAAAATCTGCCATCTATGTGGCAAAGAGGCGGCAATGGAAATCGTCGTCTCCATAGACTGGCGTCTGCAAAGATCCATCGGCTCTGTAGACTGGTGACTGTGAAAGTCTGTCATCTATGAGGGTCAACCATTATCTACGTGAATTGACCTAAAAATAGAAGAAAAGGGGGGAAGAAGAGGAAAGACAAGGATCTGGGAGAATTTTTTGATGCGCCGGATGGGCCTGGGGCATTTTTTGATGCACCAGAATGCTATCTGATTTATGACATGAGCTTGATAGATGTAGGAGGGTACCATCACCTTCCAAGAGAGGGAGTGCTACCTAGCAACTATGGAGGTGGAGTAGCAATTGACAGCAACGGAGTCGGGGATTGTCACACTATGCGGGCTGGAGCATGTATGGTATTGGCCACATCTGCAGGTGTAGAATGTGCTTATGTCTTCTCTGATCGAGAGGTGGCACAATACCACTTTTAGCTTTCACTTCCCGATGGGGGAAGCTACTATCACCCTCCATGACATGTGGAGGATTTGCAGAGTACCTATTTGGGGGTTGATACCCGAGTACTGCTTCGAGGGTTCAGAGCCATACATGGAGATGACGTTCAGGCAGAGGTATGCAGATCTTCCTACCACATGAAAATGGATGTCTTGGATGGGGGTGATGACGATGTAGCCACGGTTGCATCGGGTAGCCTTATATTTGGCTAGTTTGATTGGGGGACGGTTGATGCCTGATCATGCAGGCAAGGGATTTCCTATGGGATGGGTGTAGGTTCTTAGCAGCATGGTGGAGGATAGAGACCAGTACTGCTAGGGAGACACTATTCTCAGCCAGCTTAATTATGATCTACACATGTGCACCTACCGTAAGGGTAGGGAACTAGATCCTGGATGCACGCTTTTGCTGGTATGGGTGTGGGAGCATATTGCGGTCATACGACCGATTAGGCACCAAGAGACCAGAGGCTTACAAGTTGTTTGTATGTAGATACAGGCAATCAATTAGCTATGAGGCCATAGATTTAGTCGGTTACTGGCAATGGAGACTAGATGAGATGGGGGATATACAGTGAGCACCCTATGCAGGGTGTGAGGCCTAGGGTCATGAGATCCCATAGTAGGATAGATATGTAGAGGATGAGTTCTATGACTCATATTATATGAGATTTGTTCAGACTGATTGTTGGTTGATCGGGAGAAAAAAATACATGATCTCCAGATATATGTCATCTAGGGTACGGAGACAAATGGGACAGGTTCAGGAGGCAGTTCTAGATGGGTTCCCACATCCACTGGTGACCCGAGATGTGGGGAGTATGTGGAGGATGTGGGTAAATCCCCATATAGCACAAGCATTATTTATGGGGATGATAGAGGTCCCATGGATCAAAGCATGGGAGTCTTTATAGGATATAGGCATAGTCCCAGCATACGCTCAGTGGTGGGCCACTCATAGACCTATTAGATTGATAGTACCAGGGATTGTACAGGTAGATGAGCAGCCTGGAGAGGGAGGGGATGGAGAGGGCCAGGACAGAGATGATGATGATGAGGATGGAGGAGGGGCCGAAGGGAGGAGATTCTAGCCCAGGGTGGCGTCACAAAGATAGAGAGGACAGGTAGAGCTATTAGCAGGGAGGCAGTCTCCCATAATTCTAGGTGTACAGGATCTTGGATAGGATCAAGAGCCACAGGGGCCACCTGATCAGCCACAGGGACCACCAGCCAGGCACATAGCCCAAGAGGTGTATGATATCATAGTAGCTAAGAGGGATAGTCTTTGGACTAAGTTGGGTAGGGTACAGGGCTTGTTAGCGACATCTCAGGTGACTGAGGTGAGCGTGCAAGTAGAGATCCAGAGGTTGCAGGGGGTACTAGTGCCTACTCAGGCCATAGCAACCAGCTTACAGATAGAGCTAGCTAGGATAAAGGGGGAGCTGGCAGTGGAGACCACTTGGGGGATAACGCAAAAAGAGCACTAGATATATTACAGGCTCGGGTTGACAGTGCTGAGTTTTCCATTATTGAGGAGCATGGGGATCCTTCAGAGGAGATGGAAGTGATGTCAGCATAGATAGAAGCTCTGATCTCAAAGAAAGACCTAGTATGGAGGCATGTAGGGTATTATAGAGCAGATCAAGACATAGCTCATCTGGCAGGCAGGGCTGCAGGTGTGGGACAGATGATGGCAGATGTTATGGTAGCACAGAGAGAGGCTGGTTGGAGGGGATGAGAGGCCACATATTATATGGGTCTCCACTATAGTGTAGTGCCACAAGAGGCACAACAACCTTCTTACTCAGAGAGAGTATAGACAAAGAGCACAGGATGAGGCTCATAGGGATCGGTGGGGTTACCACTGCACCCAGGCAGTGGTGCAGGACCATCGTGGCCACCACCATGATTTGTCTCAGACCAGTTTTGATACACATTTTTGTATGATTTATGCGACACAGTATGTATGACATTGACATTTTGAGATATATACATGGACTTTGTGGACTATTGGAACTATATGGACTCTGCTTATATGATATGATGTTTATGTAGGATGTATGGATGCATTTATATTACACATGTTTTATGACTGACTTGTAGGATGAGATAAATGTATATGATTATGCTGACATATTTGTGATGCAGGGTTGAGATGCAGATATATAGATGTTAGATGTGATGTGTTAATGTTTATAGATGGATATATTTTGACATGTGTTGATGTAATGTGATGATGAATAAATGTAAATGCATATATGATTGGTGAAATGTGTAATGAATCTACAATGAATTGATCCTAAAACAATGTTAAGGACTTAACAATGCAACTAAATAGATAATGAATGAAATGTAACTATATGCAACTATAATGAATAATGATTTAATGAATGAAGTAACAATGCAACTAAAATATGTAATGGAACTAAATGCAACCTTAATGAGTAATGATTAATGAATGAAGTAACAATGCAACTAAATGCAACCTTAATGAGCAATATAACTATAAGGATTAATGATTAATGAATGAACTTAATGAAAAAAAGTAACCTAATGAATGAATGTAATATGAGACACATGAGGACATTATTTTTGTGTGTATCAAATAGGTCTAATAAAATCACTTAGGTGACTAGATAGGGGGAATAAATAGAAACCTTTGCCAAGAGAAAAATCAAAGTGCAATATGACCTAACTAAAATGAAAATAATAACTACATGATGATAGTGGGATTGATACCGTGTTAATGTTGGAGAGCACACCCTAGTTTGATATTGCAAAAGGAGTTATGCACCATGTACTAGAAAACACAAGTGACATGGTTCTTTTGCGTGGACTAGACTCTCAGACAAATAGGTTGTTAGGAACAAGAATGTCAGATATTAGGTATGATGAGATCTATGAAATGTTACTCATGAGGAGATGTAGTACATCTAGATCTTTTGAGGGATTTGAGATGCATGAATCCTACCCCTAGTGAGGCATACATAGTCATGGCTAAATATCAAAACATAAATGCACTAACAAACTATGACAAGCAGATCATACCACAAATGACACGTATTTCACTAGATACTCACCATAACAAACCAAGATATTAAAGATCGAGGCTGTCATGATAAGGACATAGGAAAACGCAAGATAAAATCAACAAAAAGAAGGCATCCTGACCAAGCGGTCATTCAGTCTAGAAGTTCTTGCCATGAACAAATTTGATCTGGGGATTGATAGAACAGCTGACCGGAAGGATGCATCCTGATGGGCCAAAGATTGATTGATAAAAATGGGAATTCACTGGAAATTTCTTGTGAATAGAATGATCATTAGGAAAGTCAATCTATCTGCTGATTTGTTAGAAACGTTTGTGATCATTGTGTCTAGAACAAAGCTCAGTGTTGATATGGTAAGCTCAGTCGTGCAGGAATTTTTATTACAGAGGTGGAAAATGGTCAAGGAACTACCTGCACAGATATGGGTAGTGACTTTTATTATGGAAGGCGATGTAGGATTCTTGGAAAAAATGTGGAAACAGATGGTGGATCTGACTGCACATGGCACCTGAAACAGGTTTTCACCATGGTACTTATCCATTGTGTCACTGAAGTGGTTTTCATAGATGGATGGATTTATTTTTCTTTCTCTTTTTCTTTTTGATATTATTTTCAAGATTTTGTATTTTTGTATGCTTTTTTGATTTTTTGATTGTTTTTGCTTTTGCTTGCTTTTTGAATGTTTTTGGATTTTCTACTTTTCTAATTTTTTTTTTCAGATTTTTGAAAATTTCTGCTGTAGAATGGACTACTGACGGATCAAGCATAGAAGTGCTTGAGATGTACAATATTTACAAGATTAGGGATAGGATCTCCCTCTGACGATGCAATCTGATAAGCAGTAGAACCATACTTTGCTGTGACAATGAAGGGCCCCAACCAATTAGGCTCAAACTTTCTTTTATTTTCACGTTTTTGGAGGTTCTTCATACTGTGTTTTAGGAAAAGATCACCAACCTCAAACTGACAAGGCTAGATCCTTTTGTTGAGCTAAAGGTGAAGGCAATTTTGATATACGCAGAGGTGGTCTAGGGCATTGAGGCATCTCTCATCAAGGAGTTCCATCTCTTGAAAGTGGGCAACTCTATATTCTTCTTCAGTCAACAGATTCTTGAGAGAAATTATAAGGGAAGGGAGCTCAATTTTGATGGGTAAAATAGCCTCAGTACCATAAAAAAGGGTGAAGGGAGTGGCTCCTGTGGTGGTTCAAATAGAGGTGTGGTAAGCCCAAAGGGCAGGGTTGAGGCGCAGGTGCCAATCATGGCCATCTTCATCGACCATTTTCTTGAGGATTCTGAGGATGGTTTTATTTGTAGCCTCAACTAGATCGTTGCTTTGCAGAAAGTACTTGGAAGAGGTATGGCAGGTAATGCTGAATTTCCTACATAGCTCTATGACATCCTTGTTCTTGAAAGGTCCTCCATTATCAGTAACAATGTCCTGAGGAATGCCATAGCGACAAATAAGATAGTTCAAAATGAACTTTGAAATCTGTTTTCCAGTAGTGTAGGTGAGAGGAATAGCTTCGACCCACTTGGTAAAGTACTCTATAGCAACAAGGATGTATTTATGGCCATTGGAAGAATTAGGGAAAATATGGCTAACAAGGTCAAGACCCCAACGTGAAAAAGGCCAAGGGGTGATGGTGGGCTGAAGGGATTGGGAGGGAGCGTGTATCAAATCATTGTGCTACTGACAAGGCACACACTTCTTCATATAGTTATAGGCATCTTGCTCCATATTAGGCTAGTAATATCCAGTGTGTAACAACTTCTTGGCCAAAGTAAGGCCACTAGAGTGAGCCCCGCAAATTCTTTGATGTACCTCCTCCAAGGACATTTGTGCTTCATCAGAATTTAGACACCTTAAAAGAGTTCCATCGAAATGCTTTTGAAAAAGGGTATCAGCAAGGATTGTGTATTGGGAAGTGTGGCAAATGAAGTTTTTACGTTGGTTGGGGGTTAAAGTAAGTGGGGTATGTCCATCGTGAAGGTAGGAATATACATCTTGGTACCATGGGGAATTGGGATCAGCAATTTCACACACCATTTTGGAATTTGGTTTGTAATAGGCTGGGACTGTAAGATTCTCAACAAGAAACTCACACCGTGTGTTGTGTTCTAGCATAGTGATCAAGGACCCAATTATTTGCGTGGCATCTTCTGCTTTGTTGTTCATGAGAGGGATCTGTTGGAAGATTAGCTCAGTGAAATGTGCTTTGAGGTCTTCAACAGTATGGCGGTAGGGAAGCAACTTGTCATCCTTTGTTTGATATTCATCCATAACTTGTTTGATAACCAAATGTGAATCACCAAGCACCGATAAATTAAGGATCTTCCATTGTATGGCCTGCCAAAGTCCAAGTACAAGGGCTTCATATTCTACAATGTTGTTGGTACAAGGAAATTGTAATTTATAAGATTTAGGGATGAGATCCCCTTTTGGTTTAACAAACAAGATTCCTGCCCCCGATCCTTTCTCAGTGAAGGATCCATCAAAAGAAAGCTTCCATGGTGTACTCGGGGCAAGATTAAGGAATGATTCATCTGGAAAATCTATGATCAAAGGATGTTGACTGTCAACAGGTGCTTCAACTAATGGATCTGCAATTACTTGTCCTTTGATATCTTTTCAATCCACATAAACAATGTTGAAATCACTAAGGATCATGACCCATTTCGCTGTATGACCAGTAACAGCAGCACATGCCAAGAAATATTTGAGGGGATCAATTTTGGAAACAAGATGAATCTTATGATTAAGCATATAATGTCATAGTTTCTATGTACAAAAAACAACATCCAAACACACCTTCTCAATTAGGGAATAATTCAACTCATAGCCAATAAGAGTCCTATTAAGATAGTAAATTGCTCGCTCTTTGCCGGTATCATCTAATTGTGCCAAGAGGGCTCCCAACACGACCTCTATAGTAGATATGTACAAAATCAGAGGATGACTAGCAACAGGTGGTACCAACACAGGTGGATTAGCTAGATAGCCTTTCAGCTTCTCAAATGCATTTTGACATAAGCAATCCCACTGAAACTTGATATTCTTGCGTAGGAGATGAGAGAATAGATGCACCTTATCTGCTAGTTGTGACATGAATCTTTTGATTGATTGCAGTTTTCCTTGTAAACTGTGTAATTGCTTTAATGTTTTGGGTGGTGGCATCTCTAGGATTGCTTTCACTTTCTTTGGATCAACTTCTATTCCACACTGTGACACAATGTATCCCAGCAGCTTACCAGATTGTTCTCCAAAAACACACTTCTTAGGATTCAACCTAAGCTTATATTTCTCCAATCGCTCAAAAATGGTAGTAAGAATAGGAATATGTGATTCCCTTGTTTTGGATTTTCCAAAAATATCATCCACATAATCTTCCATGATGACATGTAAAAGGTCATGAAAGATGGTAGTTATTGCTCGTTGATAAGTGGCTCTGACATTTTTAATGCCAAAAGGCATCACCTAATAACAGAAGGTGCCCCAAGGTGTTGTGAATGTAGTTTTGTGCTAGTCTTCTGGTGCTATCTTGATCTGATTGTAACCTAAGAAGCCATCCATAAGTGACAACATTTCATGTCCTACCGTCAAATCCACTATAATATCAATATTTGGGAGTGGAAAATCATCCTTGGGAAATGCAAGGTTTAGATCTCTAAAATCAGTGCAGATGTGAATGCCCCTAGTAGGCCTACCTACTAGTACAATATTAGAAACCCATTCAAGATAATTGATTGGTCTGATTACTTCAGCATCTAGCATTTTCTGGAGTTCTGCTTTGACTACCAATGCGACTTGCGGATGCATCTTGCAAAGTTTCTGCTTAACAGGTTTTACACTTGGGTCTACAGCAAGATGATGCATGACAAGATCTGTTTCTAGCTCAGGCATGTCCTTGCAAGTCCAGGCAAAGTTGATTTTGTGTTTATGCAAGAATGTTGTCATGTCTTTCTTTTCCTGATCACTGAGAGAAACTGCAATGTAGGTTGTGTGGATCTGCTTCTATGCCTAGGTTGATTGGAATAGTATCTTCGATGATCATAGAGGACATTTATGGTTCTAAAGATATAAATAGAAAGTCAGCCTCTCCCTCCTCTAGTGCCTCAGAAAGGTTTTCACTAGAGGGAGCTTCCTTTATTTTATCTTTTTCATCATCCAAAGGTGCCTACGAAAGGTTTTCACCAAAGGATGTATTTTCATTTTTTAAAATTTTATTTTCTTTTTCATTTTTGTGACTGAGAGAGTTGACTTGGCTATCAAAGTAGGCTTGTTCACTATAGTGAATCTGATGTTCATATTCTCAAAGATTCTAAAGTCCAAAGAGGGCTAAATTGCCTGATCTGAATCACAAACGTCCAAAGCTAGTGGTGAGTCTTGTTGATCCCAGTCAATTAATTTAGGGTTTTTGAGGGCTAGATGAGGGGATGAAAGGTTGTCTTGGGTGATAGTGAAGACATGGTAATTTTGATTTAGGTCATCTTCAACATAGTTGAAAGTAATTTCAAAGAACTCTTCCTCAGTGTCTGAATTTGAGGTAGCTAGACAATAATCCTTAGCGAAGTTAGTCTTGGTCTCTACGAAACCCAATCCATGTCCTTTAGGATAGCCATTGGCTGTTATGATCTTCTTCTTACCTGTTTCATTATCTCCAAGGCTAGTACCATGATATCCCATGCTTTCAACAATGGGAGTAACCTTAGGATACTTTCCTTTGGGGAAAATTATAGGTCGTTCTTCTTCATCACTATAGAGCCAATCAAGGACATTGTATTCCATGTGTTCATCTAATAGGGACCCCCAATGTTAAAAAATAGTTGATTTGCAGCACATAAGTGCTTTGTCTTTAGAGGGGGGTAATGGTGATGGTCTTCCATAAGACTTTGGAGACAAAGGGAATTTCCCAATACATAGAGCACTTTCAAATTTATACTCTCCCATGCCTTGATCTATAAACATGGCCTTTGCTTTAGATGAGGAGGGTTTGTCTTCAATGACCTTGTCTTCAGTAACTTTTTCCTTTCCTATGGATTGCTCAGCTGGTGTTTTTGATGTCTTTTCTGGAACTAGTGGATTGTTTGAAACAAGGGTTTCTTGATTAGAATATCGGCCAAACTCATTCAATGGACAATAGTTAGATTGTTTGCCTTCCAGTCTCTTGCAGTATTGAAAGGGCTTAGGATCTCCAAGGATTTTGATTTCTCTGCCGTGATGTAGGAAATTTAGACATTGATGATAAGTAGAGGGTACACCTTTGATAGCATGTATCCATGGTCATTCCAGCAAGATATTATAAGGTAGATCTAGATCTAGTACATGGAAAATAATTTCAATCAAGGTTGGGCCCACTTGTAAGGGTAGTGTGATCAGACCCTTGCTTTCTCGCTCACAATCATCATAGGCCTTTATTGTGATTTGTTTGTCTTCATCTACGAGGTCCTCAAAAAGACCAATATTATGAATAATTTTCAATATGAACAAATTCAAGCCAGATCCATCATCTATAAGGATCCATTTTATTCTTGTGGATTGGATTTTGCCTTCTATATGGAGGAACTTATTATGATGTAGGTCAGGACCATGAAAGTCCTTATTGGTGAAGATAAGATGTTCTTGTGTGGCTAAGTTCCCTATCATAGCTTGGAATTGTGTAGCATTGATGTTCTCAGGGACACGGGATTCATTTAGAGCTTTATCAAGGATTTCTCTATGAATTGACGAGGTTGTCAGGAGCTCTAGAATGGATATATGTGCAACCATCTTCCCTAACTAGGCCAATAGGTCATAGCACAAGGTAGGCCAAGTAGAAGTAGATGGTGTAGCTGGTGGATTTGCAGATGTAGAAGGTTTATCAACAGCTTGGATAGTGACTCTGGGTCTACATGTAGTAGCATTACAATTAGTAGGTTTGAGGATTATGGTATTAACATGCATGTCAGTTTCTTCAATGCGGCCACAAAGAGAGTCAAACCCAAACATATCATTTTCACTTAAACTCCCACACTTTTGATCATGGCTTGTGATAGTATTGGTAGAATAGTCATACAGGATCATGTTTGATGCATTGTTTTGATTGTGAGGTGGGAAGGGCTGATTGTATACTTTGAGTTTTGCATTAGATGAGGATGCATTCTGACCTTCAACTTCAATTTTCCCATCCTCAATGAGATCTTGCACAAAGTGTCTAAGCTTCATGCATTTCTTGGTATCATATCCCTTGATACGATGATAATCACAATACTCATTATCTCTATACCAAATAGGTTTAGGTTGATTCTCATCAAAAGGTCAAGTATTTGGGTAGACTATCATTCCTTGATCTGCAAGTTGTTTAAAGATCACATCTAGAGGTTCTGCCAAAGCTGTGAATTGCCGTCATTGTTGATTGTCATTATTATTCTTGTTTTTATTGTTGTTGTAATTGTTGCGAGGAAACAAGAATGATTGATTACGCGGTTGTTGATTATTGTTCTGATTGTGATTCTGATTGTTGTTCTAATTTTGATTGTTCCAATTGTTCTAATTATGATTCTAATTTTGATTGTTGTTGTGATTCTGATTTTGATTCTGATTTTTATTGCGATTGTTTTGATTGTTATTGTTGGATGCTTGAACATTTTTAACATGCTTGGCATCAGTCAGTCCATCATTGACAACTCCTCTATTTTTACTCCAAAATTTTGGTTTATCATTGTTGGAGGGAGTATAATGTTTGATGCTACCTCCTTGCAAAAGGCCATCTTCAATGTCTTTTCCCTTCTTGACAAGGGATTCAAAGGTGTCAGGTGAAGCCATTTTCATTTGGAAAGACATCTCAGAGATTAAATTCTTTGTGAATATGTCAATTAAGTGACTATTAGGTATTTTCCATGGCATGCGATTTGTAATATGTCTCCATCATTGTAAGAAACTAGTGAAGGTTTCTCCATTCTTTTGTTTAGTATTGCACATATTGCTGAGTGTTTCTTGATGCTCAATGTTATACGAGTATTGTCCAACAAAATTCTCTGCAAGATCAGAGAAAGTAGAGATTGACCCATAAGGAAGGGTCATGAACCATTCTAAAGTTGCACCTCCAAGATTCCTAGTGAACAGTCTTTTTAAGTAATTCTCATTATAGGCAACTTCTTGACATGCAATGTAAAACTCTTTGAGATGTTGTAGAGGACATGTTTCACCTTTGTATTTCTCAAATTTGGGCATCTCAAAGTTTTGTGGGAATGGTTGCATTGTGATGGACTTGTCAAATGGATAGGGACAAATCTCTTCAAAAGAAAACTCTTTCTTTCCCCCATTTTGTAAGCTTTGTACAATGCTTTTGAGCTCATTGAATTGTTGGGTGAAATCTAGAGTATTCCGAGGAACAAATGATAGTACATAACCTCTACCTCCTCCAAATTATGTAGTCAAAAACCTTGTGGAGGTCATACCAATAGTAGGTGGTGGTATATATTGATAGGCTCAAGATGTATTGGTTGCAGATGTTTTCATTCCCATTGTTTGAAACAAAGATGTAGGCAAGGGAACATAAATATACCCTATGTTGTTGACATTAGTGCTTGCTCCTTGAGTCTTCATCATCATTTGAGTGTTGTTATGTGTAGTATTGTTTGGAAAAGTGCTTAGGATTTGTTGAATTTGTCATGGTGTTAATTGAGGTACTGATGTGGTTGTTGACACAGGTGCTGATATAGGTACTGATGTGGAAGGTTTGCTAATAGGTCCTTTACTGGTGTCATGTGATGATGTATCATCAGAAGTGGAAGCCAGGGATACAGTAGTGGCAGTGGTGGCTTTGGTGACATTTCAAGTAAGGAGTGTTTCATCAAAGTTAGCAGGCAATGTGACACCATTATGAGCAAGATTCAAGAATATTTTAGCACTGTTGTGCATAATGGCCTTCTCAACCATTTCTAAGTTGTATGGGTCACTAAGGAAGTCCATCACTTGGGTGGGTCTTTCTTCTTGGTCCACAAGTTCAGTTTCTTTGGGAATTTCATCAGCTTGTACCCTAGTTCCTTGAAAATATTGAGTGGCAAAAGGATTCTCCTCACGGGTAATAGTGTTGAATGTTGCTCACCTCATGTTTCTGGCTTGGGATCGAGTGACTACCATACAATGGTAGATTTAGAAGAATGGAAGACAAGAAAGTGTAAGAAAAGGAGCAAAGATCTTGATTCTAGGTTTAATTATATTTGATTGGATTGGATTGATTGATGTTTGATTAAAGATTGATTGATTGATTGATTGTTTGATAGATTTAAAGGTTTTTGGACCAAAACCTAAGCATGACAAAACCTTATGATGATACAAACACAAAATGATTTAAAGTAACACTTTTTCTACTTGAAGATGGACTTGTGATCTCAAGAAAAATGGGACATCACTAAGGGATTTAAATTAATTGAGACAAAATGATGGTCTACAAGCAATGTTGTGTTTGTTTGAGGATGAAGGTTTGTAATACTTTGATTAAGGTCTTTCAACCTGAAAGGATTGATTTGATTTTGATGATTTGATCTAATGCTCCAAGAGAAGGAAGAATGATGATGGAAGAATGGATGAAATTATCCTAGTCATATTGTTCAATGGTGATGAAAGCACTATTGATAGAATATTTAGCCATGAAGTTGCAAACTTTGTTGTTGTAAAGGATTTTATCAATTTTCTCACGTTGCTCAATCTCTTGTTTGATAGATGTGGTAATATGTTGATATTCCTTAGACTTGTGAGTGGTTTCCTTTTGCTCTCTATAGACTGGAGGTGTTGGAGGCTTAACCTTCTTATGTTTCTTGAAACTGGTCATGTCATATGAAAAATCTGATTTTGGCTGAATGACTGATTGATTTAGGGCAAATGATTCTGGGGTCCTACAAAAGGTCAAATTTTGAATGTTTTAGCAGATTTGGAAGCTCACTATTTTCAAGCAGAGATAGTGATCTCATACGTAGCCGGTGATTTGCACAGATGGTGATCTAGGCAGATAGTGGATCCAGAGTGGAGATGGCTGACTATTGCTAAGACAGTGTGTTGAAATTCTTAGAAAATTTTTGATCTTCAGCCTAATTTTGGGCAAATTTGTTCGATGGCAAGAACCGGTTTCAGCAGATTCAAACTAGAAAAATAATAGACACACATCTCAAAACAATCCAACAAGGGACAAAGAAACCTTGAGGGATACAAGAAAATGTGACATTGGGAAACCTTGATTCAAATTGTAAGATCTCATTTGTGTATGTTCCAGTAACTCTTTGAAGCCACTTATGTTTTTACTTGGTATATCACAATGAAGACAGTTCAAATAGTAGCTACCTTAGGAAATTGGCTTCGCATGAAATATTATAGGCACGTTGCTTGGTAGTCCTTCAGCTCACACAATAGTGTCACCCCCGGAAGGGCGCCCATGTTTTTGCCTTTTGCCAGGTATTGTTTTTGTATGATGGGAATCTTGGGGGGAGAATCTTCCCTCCCCTTACACTATAATAAGTCACCATTCAGAGGTGAATCAGATAGGCTACTAAGTTACAGTTGCTAGCAAGATTTCATAGCATCCTCACAATCGGTTTGTACGACGCGAGACACTTAAGTCTCTAGTTCAGACATGCCAATATGCTGAGGATATTCACTCAGTATGGACTATCATTGAATACGACCCGCCTGAGCTTGAAGGGATAAAAAGGACCTTTGGGTCACACTTTATTTCTATACCAACCAAAGGGATTACCGGTTTGAGGCCATCCTCTAAAGGGGAAGTGTACCCTCTAGAAAGGCCTCTCTAAAAGCTTGATTAAGCTAAGCTTTCTCTTCACCCAAGATCCACAAAGGTGAGGGGAGAGGATACAGCTATAGTTTAATCATAGCGTCACTTATATCTTAAGGGATTTAATCTAATGACAAATTATCTTGAAAGAAGTGTTGAAAAACACTTCTTTAAACACTCCAAGAAGAATTCATTCCAAATTGAACCTATTTAAAAATAACTAAGTGTTTTCTACCAAAGAAAAAGACACAATAGTATGGTTAATCATTCAAGTTTGATTTGTTTCCCACACAGCAAAAAGAAAGCTTGGAAAAGTGTATTTATTTTCCTTAAGTCATTCAAGATTGATTGAAGTTCATTCCCTTAACATTCGAGATTGAGTGAGGTAAATTTTAAACAACATACATTCCAAGACAAATGTTTAACCATACAAGTTCATTTTAAGAATCTGTTAAAACTATCAGGGAACCTGCATGAAAATTGTTAGTAGTTTTTTGTTCTTAAATGTGAAATATCACAAAATATAGTAACCCACAGGAAAAATGCGCAGTCGGTGATCTACGCAGATGATGATCTACGCAAATGGTGATATGTAGATATGGCTATTCACCTGCACAGATGACCGAATAAAAACACAGTCAGATTCTGCTAAAAAAAAGACTTAATCAGACATAAAAATAGGATTTTTATCAAATTAGACAACATTTAACTCCTAAAAATTATCTTACTATAAAAAACTAGAGTTAAAATACTAAAAACTTGATAAAAAATAGTTTAAACCATAGTATTGTGAGTCTGTTTCTGAATTAGCAGAGACATTGATTTATAGGCACAGATGACCAAGTATCACAGATGGTCAGGAAGCACAGATGGTAATCTGAAAAAATGGTGACTCTAGAGCGGAGATGGGTCTGCATGAAAATTTCCCAAACTGCAGAAAATCTACAAAAAAAGTATTAGAATTTAAGGGATGTGGGTCCCACCGAGTGTGTCAAAATGTATATGGTGGAAACCTACCTATTGGGAGCACGCTCAGACACACAAATGTTAGAGATATACATCAATAAACTACATTAACATATCTACAAACATACTCTAAAATAATATTTCCATCATAACCTCCGATGAGATGAATAAGGGCACCCAATGCCTTGTTGATTTTATCTTAGAGATGTTATGTGGGTGTTCTCTCCAAACATAATTACTTGCATGCTATGGATTGAAACCTACAATGAAAACTAATGGATGTGAAGAAGAGCTTAAGAACAAGTATGAGGAATTTGTCTCAAGCCTTCACCAAATGATGATGATGAATATGCAAACACTACACTTAAGATGATATGAAAGAGATAAGAAAACTAGATTCATTCACCATTAATCCTAGCATGTAATATCTAGATTCAATAATGAACAAGAGCATGAACATAAAAAATGAACTAAGAATTCTAAAGCTATTTTAACATGATAACAATGCATAAAAGGGAGATGATTTGCTCTTGATAATGGCCTCTATTTATAGATTTTTTGGAGGAGAGAGAGGGCTTGGATGAGGTGGAGCTCATGTGACATCCACATAGGTGCCACATGAGGGACACATAAGCCATGCAAGAGGCCAACTTTTCTCACACATGTG
>MU226436.1:5567303-5621188 GCA_018584345.1 Thuja plicata
ATGAGGGACACATAAGCCATGCAAGAGGCCAACTTTTCTCACACATGTGTGAGCAACTTTGGATGTGATGGGTCAAAGTGTACTTAAAGTACACATGTGAAGGATCTTGTAAGAGGTGTAAGAGGGTTTAAGAGTTTTGGACCAATGAGACACTTTTAGAAAGTGTAAGAAGGTGTCATCATAGGTGTAAGAAACCTTGTTGGCACCAAATAAAGATTATTTGAAAAAGGTGATTTTTTGAAAATTTGCTCACACATGTGTGAGCAAATAATTAGGACTAATTGGTGTAGGAATCAAGAAATTAGCCTAATTAACCTTAGTTAATTAGTGAATAGGTTTATTTGGTGAGAGTGATGTGAGGTAGGGTAGTATCTAGGTTCAAATTAACTTAATCTAAATTTAAAATTTAGATTAATTTAGTTTAGTAGAATTTAAGTCATGTGGAGGAATAAATAAATTAAAAATTTATTTAAAGGGGATTAACGAGGGATAATGTATTAAATAAGATTTAATACATCAAAGGGGATAGTATTTAAATTAAATTCAAATACTGTGGAAAGTGAATTACATTTAATTAAATAAAATAGAAAAACATAACAAATATAATTAATTAATTATAATTAATTATAATGTTAAGAGAATATTAATTAAATTAATATAAGGATGATTTTAGACGTCTACAACTAGTACCGAGACCAAATGACACAAAGGTCATCGATACCAAATGGATATTCAAAAACAAGTTGAATGAGAATGGAAAAGTCACAAGAAATAAAGAAAGATTAGCATGTAAGGGATATGCACAAGAAGGAGGTATTGATTATGGTGAAACCTTTGCACCCATTGCTAGACTAGGAGTTAGAATCTTACTTTCTTATGTTGCATTCAAAGGATTCAAGGTATACCAGATGGATGTCAAATTTACATTCCTAAATGGAATACTTGAAGAAGAGGTATACATTGAACAACCAAAAGGGTTTGTTGATCCAGACAAGAGAAACATGGTATGTAGACTACATAAATCCTTGTATGGATTGAAACAAGCACCTCAAGCCTAGTATGAAATACTTCACTCCTATCTCATTAGCATTGAATTTGTAAAAACAAGTGAAAATAAAAATCTGTACTTAAAAGAAGACACCGATGGTAATATTCTGATTGCAGACATTTTTGTTGATGATATCATTTTTGGGGGAAATGAAATGTTATGTAAACCCTTTGCTAATGAAATGAGAAAGGAATTTGAAATGTCTATGTTTGGGGAGATCAAATTCTTTCTTGGTGTACAGATTCTTCAACAAGATGCAAACATATATATCACTCAGTCCAAATACATCAAGGAAGTGCTAAAGATATTCAAGATGAAAGATTCCAAACCAGTTGGAACAATTATGGCTACCGGATGTAAGCTGACAAAAGAAGACAAATCTAATGAGGTAAACCAAATCTTGTATAGATAAATGATTGGAAAACTAATGTATGTCATTCATACCATAAAAGATATAGCACATGTAGTTGAAATAGTTGCAAGATTCTCTGTTAATCCCAAAGAATCACATATAACTATTGTCAAGAGAATTCTGAGATATCTGAAGAACGCTGAGGACTATGGCTTATGGTATAGAAGAGAAGGAAAATTAAAGCTACAAGTCTATACAGATGTTGATTGGGCTGGAAACATTGATGACCAAAAGAACACAATTGGAGGAGCATTCTTCATGGGTTACAGACTTGTCACATGGATCAACAAGAAGCAAGGATGCATCTCTCAGTCTACTGCAGAAGCAGAATATGTATCTAGTGCTAAAAATTGCTCCAATATTGCATGGATCAAATAATTTTTGGAAGGTATGAATATGAGGATTCTTGAACCAGTAATTATCTACTGTGATAATACCAGTGCAATTAATATTTCTAAGAATCCAGTCATGCATGCTAAGACTAAGCATATTGCTATATAGTATCACTATCTGAGAGAAAAAGTGCAAGCAAAGGAGGTGATACTAGAATATGTTCAATCAAAGGAACAATTAGCTGATATATTCACCAAACCATTACCGAAAGATACTTTTGAGTACCTAAGACAGAGACTAGGGGTCCAACCCTTGTCTATCGATCAGTAAACTGACTAGGAGGTTGCATCAACCTACACATAATATGAAAATCATTCATGATGATGCAAGCACAAAGATGAACAATAACAGATACATCTATACACAACAAGGTACAAGTATGCACCAAATACAAGAGACATTTTATTGTTGATGGATAGGGAAATTCAAGGAATATATTATATGAAGAAATGGAAGATGATAGAGAAGAATTTTGTTTGGCATTGTTATCAAAGGGAGATATTATTTCTTTATCATCAGGGAGAGATTTTCTTTCATGAATCATAAAGGAGAGATTATCTCATTGAATAGAAAAGATTATATCATTATACATGATAAGAAGTTCATGTGAATCAAAAGGAAAACTTAATCAATATTCTAAGGGAGAAAAATTGATTACATATGATATATCCATCTAAGGGAGAGAATTAACAAAGGGAGAGAGTTCATACAAAGAGAGAGATTGTTGTCAAAGGAAAAAGAGATTATCAAGAAGAGGAACAGTCAAGGCAAAGCACATATCAGAATAGAGAAAGAAGATGCTACATCTATCCAATGAAGGGATTGAAGATTGAAGACAACCAATCTAAAAGAAACAAATCTAAGCTATTTTGAGCTTACCGAAAGCTAGACATTTGTAATAGTTACAATAGGATAGATTGATGAAACTATTATATTAGTGATAATATAGTATGAAAATGTAGTGTGTTGCCATCAATGCCAAAGGGAGAGATTGATGACATGTAACTGATTGAATTTTTTAAGATGTTAAGTTGACCACCGAAATGCCAAAAGATAATGCAAATACATTAAATCAGTTAATGGATTGTATTGTCATTGATGTCAACTTGATATAACCTAATCAGTTATAATCAAAGTGTTAAAGACTTCAGAGAATTAGAGAGAAAAAGATTATGCTTTCAGTAATGCATAAAAGACAAGCATTCACTATGTGACTTCAAACATCGATGGCTAGTGAAACCCGATGGACAGAGATCGCCAAAATTCAAGTCACAGTGATTCTTGAGAAAAGAAACTGATGAAAATTACTGACAAGAAGAATCAAAATCGCACCCGATGGCTAGAATCATAGTGTAACCCGACGGACAGACAAGCCCAAAGGACAGACAACCCTGACGGAGAATCCCAAGGAGAACTGGAGTGTTGGCCGAAGCCAACAAAAGTTAAAACACCAAAATTAACTGGGGTTCAGAAATGACAAAATATCTAGCTGGTAGAGCTAAATATAGACTTAATTGGCAATTATCATTGTTTTCATCGACGAGATAAAGCTAGAGATAAGTAAAGGATTTAAATTTGTTTTGTTTAGTTGGCAAGAATATCTCTACGAGATAAAACAAGAGTTATGCTTTAAATATGATTGGTGAGAATTTTGGATCATTCCAAGATCAAGAAAATCAAGAACCTAACAATGGTGATATCATGTCTATAAAGAGACAACTTAATTCATTTTGAATTAAGGGGAGTGAATCTAAAAGAGGATGTTAGAGAGAAACTGATGAAGAACAAGTTCATACAGTCCTGATCAATCAAGCTGAGAAAAGAGCTAAAGTTTTATGTGAACATCGAGCAACAGAGAATGGCATCACTGAGAAAAACAAAAGTGGAGCAAAGGTATTAAAAGGAAATATTGATCAGATTAGTTTTATGAGCTTACAATAGATCTAAAAATCTGCAATTATAAGTTGTATATGTGAACAGATCATACTATTTTAGTTTAACCATTGATTCATAAAGTCTTTTAACCGAGAAGGATTTAAAGATCCTTTCTATATTAAGATACATCCCAAGGAGTATCAAAAAGTTTGATCATGAAGATAGCATGAGATGCTAGATACCTATTGACAGGCCAAGAGAGTGTTTGATCAAGGAAGGTAGAATAGAGATTCCTGATATCAAGCGATAGACTAAAATTTTAAATCCTCTAACAAGGTCACACCTAACAGTGTGTTTGTAACCTTTAACAGGGTTGGCTCTTCACTGAGCTCACATTAGAAGAGTGAAAATTTTGGGTTACCGGTCCCAAGTGGTTTTTCCACTAACAAGGTTTCCACGTTACAAATCCATGTGTCAATGTGTTTATGAGTCATTACTTTAGTGTTTTTCATTACACATAGCTAATCTGGATTGATTGGTTTACTCTAAGTAATTTACTATTTTTTGGTAAATTAATAGACTGCTATTCGATAAACATATAGAATAAGGTTTAACAAAGCATTCTGAGCAGTAGTAATTTGATAAGTATATTTGAAGGCATTCATCTTATAGGACTGAAGATAACTAGAGGCTTAATATAATGGTACTAAGTTTTTGGGTTGATTAATTGCAATATTTTTTAGGCCACTGATTCACCCCCCCCCTCTCAGTTATTACTAACATGAAAAATTAGATGAACTAAAGTGAACAAATTGATGAGAGGTATTATGTACTTAGCATAGATCTAAAAATAGAGTTGTATTTGAAACAGATCATTTCTGTATCAATTTAACCATTGTTACAGATAAATATCTTAATTGAGTAGGACGTGAAAGTCTTTATTATGACATTATAATGAATATTGAGTGTTTTCTTGTTGAATCCATAGTGAATGATTGATCGAGAGAGAACTGTTAGTTTTAAATCTTTTAACTAGATCACATTTAACAGTGTGCATTGTGTTAGCAGGGTTGGCTCTTAACCAAGCTCACTTCAGAAGAGTGAAATATTTTGGGTTACCAGTCCCAGGTGGTTTTTCCCTTAGCAGGGTTTCTACGTTAAAATTCTATGTGTCAATGTGTATGATTACTGTGGATTGTTATTTTTATTTACATATTACTTTATCTACATTTATCGGTAATCACAATATTAATTTACTGCTACTCGGTAGATGACTAGACAACTTATTTGGACTAAAGTTTGAAGATACATTTTACACTTCGCCAAGTTGATTTATACATTTTAAATTGTTGTTATATACATCTGGGATAATTTGGGACTGTAGGATAATTGGGAACCAACTTATTCACCCACCCTCTTAGTTATTCTAACAATTGGTATTAGAGCATAGAGTGCTTAGAAGGAAAGTTTTAAAGGACTTAAGATAAATATCACAAGATGTATAAGAGAGACACACGAAAGCTGAACAAAGAGAACTTCTCAACATGGAAAAATAGAATGAGATATACCTATCAGGGATTGGATATGACATTGAGATATAAGTGGATATTGAATTCATCCTACCTACTGGACCCTTCACTATTAATGAGATGAAAGAGAAACATGAACACAACATTATAATAGTAGAAATTGCTTCTTTACTTACTAATGCTTAATTTGAAAATATCAAAACATGTACATCAGCCAACTAGATGTGGGACAAGCTTACACAAGTTTATGGAGGAGATGCAAATGTACTGAGAGCTAAAGCTGAAAGTCTCTAAGGAAAATCTGATGACATGAGAATGAAATTAAGAAGGAGAAAACACAACACAGTACAATAACTGAGTTAAGGAGGTTGTAAATGATATTCATGGAGCAGGTGGAACTATTAATGAGGGCACTATTGTGGGTAAGATTCTTATAAATTTACTGCCCATTTATTCTATAAGAGTCTCCACAATACATAAATTGAGAGAAACACCTGGAAACAAAATTACTATTGATAGTCTTGTTGGTAGACTGATTTCTTTAGAGCTAAATAATTTTGACAATAGTGTTGTACCTACTATGGAATCTACATTTATGTCTTCTTTGAAAATTAGTAAATCTAGTAGCAAACACATGATTAGAAATAACAGTGATAGTGACAATAATGATAAATAACTTGAAGCATTAAAGGTTAGAAGATTGCACAAAGGCAAAGGAAGATATCAAGGTAAACTACCTTTGATATGCTTTAATTGTAAAGAAATTGGACACTTTGCTTCCTGATACCCTAATAGAAAGAATGATGAAAGAAATGAAATATATAATGATAGAAAAGATGACCAAGAATACAGAAGCAACCAACAGTATGCCTGAAGAAATAACAAAGATTACAAAGACAAAGGCAAGAAGGCTTGTTACATTGTTGAAGATAAAGATAATGATATTGGTTCTGACATTGATGAAGATTTTAAGACAATATTTGTAGCTTTGAAAGAAGATTCAAAATAAGATGAGAGGTATGTTAAAACAACACTTGTTTCTAAAGTTAGTAAACATGACATTTGGGTTATTGATAGTGGTTGTACACATCACATGACTGGAGATAAAGGAAAATTTGAATTTCTTGAGCATTATGATGGTGGATCTGTTAGAATGGGAAATGATACACCTTGTTAAGAAAAGGAAAAGAAACTATATTGTTGAAAAATCAAATCAAATGTGATAATGCATATTGGGTGAAAGGACTTAATTATAATTTGTTGAGTGTGTCACAGTTGAATAAAACAGGTCACCGAGTTGCATTTGAGAACAGAAAAGCTAGAATCTATGATAAAACTAGAAAGTTGATCGGCATTGGTGAACAATCAAAAGGTAATATATTCTATCTTGACACTGTTGAAACTACTTCTTTGATCGCTAAGAATGAAGATGTATGGTTGTGTCATAAAAGGCTTTGTTATGTAAATTTTGACAACATGGTTAAGATTAGTAAGAAAAGAAAAGTTAGAGGCTTACCGAGCTTATCTAAACCTGACCATGTAATGTGCAAGAATTGTCAAATGGGAAAAATGTCAAAATCTAGTTTTAAGAGAAAGAATTTTCATCTAATGATATTTTGGAGTTAGTTCATACAGACCTATGTGGACCAATGAGAACACAGAGTTAGTATGGAGACATATACTTTATTTTATTTGTTGATGACTACTCTAGAATGATGACTGTCATGTTCCTAAAAGAAAAATATGAAGCATTTAAGATGTTCAAATGGTACAAAGATAAGGTGGAAAAAGAAAGTGGTAGAGAACTAAAATGTTTGAGATTTGATAGAGGAGGTGAATTTATTTCTAATGAGTTCACTAACTTTTGCAATGAGTATGGAATTAAGAGACACATTTCTGCACTGAGAACACCACAATAGAATGGAATTGCTGAAAGGAGAAATAGATCAATTGTGGATTGGGCTAGAACACTCATGATTGAAAATAATGTTGCACAAACATATTGGAGAGAATTTGTTAGTACTGTTGTATACACACTGAACTAAGTATAACTGAAGAAAGATAAAAAAAAAGACACCTTATGAGCTATTGTATGGTTACACACCTAATGTGAGTTATTTTAGAATATTTGGAAGTTGTTTTTATATTCTAAAAGATGATCGAAATGGTAAATTTGATTCAAAAGTGATGAAGGAATATTTCTTGGATATTCTACTAAGAGTAAATCTTATAAATGTTTGAACAAGACTTCTAATCATTGAAAGTGAAAATGTGAGAGTTGATGAATTTGCTGAGAAGAATGATTAGGAAAACATGAAAGAACCAGAAGATTACAATAGATTTATCTACATGGAAGAACCTGATAGCTTGACTACATAGATACCTAACATTATCATGCAACAGCGTAATGCTACCGAGAAATAGGAAGCACAAACTGAGAATCAGGAAAATGTTGCAATTGAAGATCATGGTCAAGAACACAATGAAACTTGTAGAGAACACAATGTAGAACAAAGAATTGAACCTACACTTGCTAAATATGTAAGAAGACATCATCCACAAAATCATATTATTGGAGATAAAAGAGATGGCATGATGATGTGAAGTAAATTGAGAGACAACACATATTTAATTTGTGAATTTGAGCCTAAGACTATCAAAGATGCATTTGAAAATGAACAATGGATTAATGCAATGAATGAAAAAATTGAACAGATATAAAAAAACAAAACATGGACATTAGTATTGAGACCGAGTGATAAGAATGTCATCAGCACCAAATGGATATTCAGAAACAAACTGAATGAGAATGGAGATGTAACCATAAATAAATAAAGATTAGTATGTAAAGGGTATGTACAAGAAGAAGGTATTGACTATAGATAAACTTTTGTACCCATTTCTAGACTTGAAGGAGATAGAATATTACTTGCATATGTTGCATATAAAGGATTCAAATTATATCAATTGGATATTAAATCTACATTTTTTAATGGAATACTAGAAGAAGACATACACATTGAACAACATGAAGGATTTGTTGATCCTGATCAGACAAACATGGTATGTAAGTTACATAAAGCTTTATGTGGTTTGAAACAAGCACCGAGAGCATAGTATGAAATACTACACTCCTATCTTATTAGTATTGGATTTATTAGAACAAGTGATAACAAGAATTTGTATTTGAAAGGAGGAAATGATGATAAGACTCTTATTGCTGAAATTTTTGTTGATGATATTATATTTGGAGGAAATGATAACTTATGCACATCATTTGCTAATAAAATGAGGAAAGAACTTTAAATGTCAATGTTTGGAGAGATCAAATTTTTTCTTGGCTTGCAAATTTTACAACAGGATGAAGGCATCTACATTACTCAATCAAAATACATCAAGGAAGTATTGAAGACATTTGGAATGGAAGAATCAAAACCAGTCGAAACACCTATGGTGACAAGTTGCAAACTGACAAAAGAAGATAAGACACATGAGGTAAATCAAACATTATATAGATCTATGATTGAAAAGTTGATGTATGTTGTAAACACAAGACCAGACATAGCCCACGCAGTTGGAATTGTTGCAAGGTTTTCTAGTAATCCCATAGAATCACATATGACTGTTATAAAGAGAATTTTTAGAGATCTAAAGAACATTGAAGACTATGGATTGTGGTACAAAAGAGATGGAAGATTTGAACTGAAAGTTTACAATGATGCTAATTGGGCTGGGAACATTGATTATTGAAAGAGCACTAGTGGTTGAGCATTCTTATAGGAGAAATATTAGTTATTTGGATAAGTAAAAAGCAAGGATGCATATCTCAGTCAACTATAGAAGAAGAATATGTTGCTGCTACTGCAAATTGTTCAAACACTTCATGGATAAAACAACATTTAAAAGGTATGAATGAAGATATCACTGATCCAGTGATAATTTATTGTGATAATACTAGTGCAATAAATATTTCAAAGAACCCTGTGATGCCTGCAAAAACCAAGCATATATCTATCAAATATTACTACTTGAGGGAAAAAGTACAAGATAAACAAGTTATACTAGAATATGTACAATCAAAAGAACAACTTACAGATATATTCACTAAACCCTTACCAAAGGATAAATTTGAGTACTTGAGGGGTAGACTAAGGGTTAGTCCCTTGTCCATCGATCACTAACCTGATTGGAGGTTGAATCAACCTACATGTAATCAGAATATCAATCATGTTGATGCAAAGGTGAACTAGACTAACAAAGATATATTAGTACACTGCAAGGTACTTATTCTACTGCACTGAAAATTAGAGATATTTTTGGCTACTAAAGAGCTGCATATTTTCTTTTTGGCATTATTGTCAAAGGGAGAGAGATTCAATGAAATATCTATCCATCAAAGGGAGAAAATGATAAAGGGATAGAAATGGTATATCTATCTATAGAGAGATACAAGAATAGAAGAGTCAAATCTATAGGGAGAGTCTGCATGGTGATTTTTTAACACTGACACATTCCATTTATTCAAGCTAGGGAGAGCTATAACATTTTGCAGTTGTAGAAAGAAAGTTTGGTATTCTATGGCATTTTCATATTGCATATTTCATATTGTGTTTCCATTAATGCCAAAGGGAGAGATTGATGAACTACAACTGATTGTATGTTGGAAGTCATTTTTTTGATAGTCAACTGAGTTACAGATATGATGATAAACATTATTAGTTAATTTATTGTCATTGATGTCAACTTATTTTAGTATCATTATGGTAACAAACATCTATTATGGATTGAAGATCTTGAACAAAAAAAATTTTATGTGGTCGGTAAATAAAGAGTTCTTTATACACCTAGAGATAGTGAACACTGAGTAAATACATGGTATACCGATCATAATGATAACCGAGCTAGGGATCACCGACACATCAGGGTATTGATTGAATAGTTAAATCAAACCAAGGCCGACTAAAATGATGAGATGGAAAATTGATGATTACGAGGAAAATGATAAGATTGGTTATAATGATCAAACAATTATAAAAATTCAAGGAAGATCGGATGACTAAGATTAAAACGTGTTTTTGACACAACTGTTGAGGAAGGTTTAAGCAGAAAAATAAACGATAGAGATTAAGAGGAAAAATATATAGGATGGAAATTGAATGAGTTATGATGTCTATATAAGATATAAGAGATTCATTTTGAATAACACCTGATGTGCACACATGCAAATTTTATGCATGATTGATCAAACTATTGGATGATATCAATTTTGGTTACTAATCATGTTGTTGATATTCATGTTTTGTCACTGATGTCAACATATATTTCTATGGAGAGGACAGACTGGCTACTTGACTTGAAGGAGTGTACAGACATTGTATGGATGATTCAAAATGATCAAAGTTGGATTTTAGCAAAAGGATGTGTGCTGACCTTATTCCTAAGGTCACTTGGCTTAATGTTACATATTGTGGATGTTACAGTTGATTTGGTGAAGACTGGTTTTCTGGACTGTAACTATGATTCTGAACAGAGTAGGTCTTTGTGTTTCGGGTATATATTTTTGGCAAAGATTTTTTAGATGATGCGAGCTTACTAGTGGACAACCAACATATGTTGGAGTAATAGGTTGAGTTTGATTGTTGTTTGGTTATTGGTGACATCAGCTGTGGCATGTACTCTGAACAAGACCTATTTGTTGGCTGACTTCAGACGTGTAGCATGTAATATGAATTGTGAGCGTGGATTGCAGATCTAAAAGCATAGTTGATGGATTATAAATGGTGTTTACTTGTTATAGGTATCGTGTGTATCTTAGCAAGGGGTCAAATAATTATTTGTATATTGGAAATCCCTAATCAGCTGACCTAATTAATTATTTGTGTAATAGGAAAGCTTAACTGGCCGACCTAATGAATTATTGTAAGAGGGTATATATGAGTGATATTTTCTTTTGAAAAGGTGTGACAAAGAAAGAAAAAGGTGAAGAAGTAAAAGCTGCGAGTAGAGCAGAGTTTATGAGAAGAATACTTCATCTGAACTGACCAAGAAAAGATAGTTTCTATCAGACAGTTCACTGGATTATGTATTTTCTTTATACACTTGATTCAAATTGTAAATCTTTGAGGGTGGCTTTAACCTCCTTTGGGAAGTGTGCCTTGGTAGTGAGCCTACTATTTTCTTTGACTCCTAACAGGGTTTATCTCCTAACAGGGACTGTGTACTGTAATATTGTAACAAGCTCCTAACATAGATAATATCTTTTAATAGGGATACTATACTCTTAGTACATTATTTATGGGTGTTAATTCCCATCGGGGTTTTACCTTTAATAGGGTTTCCTCGACAATAAATATTATGTTATGGTGTTGGCATTTACTTTTTTATTATTTATATTTGCATATTTGGTTTATAAAGTTTAAAGTTTAATAATCTATACTACAACTGATTCACCCCCTCCCCCCTCTCAGTTGTCTTGTGGATTGTTATTCCTAACAATTGGTATCAGAGCTTGTGGTCCTCAGAGAGAAATTTTAACATCTTGAGGTGATCTTGAAGATGACTTACTACAAGAAGGATAGTCCAAAGTTTGATCCTGAAAACTTTGACAGTTGGCAGAACAAGATGAGAACATATTTTCTCTATCTGGGAATTGATTATTGGATGACCACAAAGAAGAATGAAAAGATAGCGACTGAGGATGAATTAAAGAAGGATATTGATGATTAGAATAATCCATTTTCATGTAATATGGTTGCAAGGGAATCTTTGATCAACGCACTATCAGAAGGATAATTTATTTAATTAAAGGACTTGGACTCTGCACATGAAATCTGGAGAAGACTAGAAGCATTATATGTTGGAAACAAGTTTACAAAGCAAAAAAAGTTACAAAATTGGAAGAAAAAGATGAAATCACTTAAGATGAGAGAATATGAGAACATTAGGGAATATGCACAAAGAATTACTAAAGCGGTTAATGGTATTAGGAACTCTGGAGAAACTTACAATGAGGAAGAAGTGATTGCAAAGATACTCAGATCTTTGACACCTGCATATAGAACTAAAGTTCAAGCTATAGAGGAGATCATACCTTTGACACCACACTTCACCAGAGAGATGTTGATTGGAAAGATAACTACATTTGAGGCTACAAAATTGGGAGACACTTTACCTAAAGTTGAGTCAGCATTCAAGGCAACCGTGCACAAGAAAAAAAGGATCTTACCTGGAAATGAAAGCACAAGCAATAGTGATTTAAGAGAAGAACTTGGAGCTTATGTTGATGAATGAGATCAAATATAGGAAGAAGAAATGAAGCTAGATGAAGTTGTGGCATTGATTTCTAGAAGAGAAAAGAGAGGTAAGGTTAAATTTGAAGGCAAATTACCTTTGAAATGTTTTTCATGTAATAAGATTGGTCATTTTACATCTAGATGTCCTACAAGAATTCTGTTGACGGGACTTTGTGACCGATCTCATCAATAGAGGTAAGTTGTCACCAGGTACCAAGGTACCGGCCAACTTTACCTATAAAGGGATTTCATAGAATAAATTCTCAGGGCCTTCAAGCACCTGAGTGTTGGGTCTTGATACTGCGGGGAGCTAAGTTGGGTGTGACTATTTTAGTTCAGGGGGATAGCTATTTTTTGACTCATCTTCTCTAGGGATTTCGTTAGGTTGGGGTTTCATACAAGCACGCATTAGTTTACCAAATAAAGAGAAAAAGATACACTAGGGTCAATAGTTCATTACTTCTACTTATATTCATGCTAAATATTTAAAATATCAACCATGCTCTAACATGCTACACTAAATATTGAATGCATATAGAACCAGCAGTTCATACATATTCAATAGAAAGGGGGAAAATAGGTCGTTAATCTACTTAGAACATTAGAGGAGAGGACATTAGAAACATACAACACAAATGAGTGTTAACTTAGAGATCAGAACACCAACAACATCATTTCCAAAACTCTTCTTTCTTCATTAACAGGTTTTCTAGTAGCACTGGTGTGTACACTAATGGCTCCAAGGGAGAATCTAACTACTAAGAACTACTGAGCATTGAGCTCTGCAACTACTGAGAAAATGAAATGCTAAATTCTAATAGTATGGACTGCAAAATTATCAATTTCTCTGACCCTTGAAATGAGGTCAAACTTATTATTTATACACAAAGGTTTCCCTAAAACTTAACCTAATCTAACTGTACACTCAACATTAAAATACAATATTCGGTGGCCGGTACTACCTGCACCACTTTACAACTACCTTGAAAAGAGCATAGGTCTGACAGACCATCAGAAGAAAAAAAGAAAGGAGTTAGAATAATCAGCCTTGAGAAGAGTGCCAAAGTAAGAATAGAAGAAATCCAATCTCCCAGGATTTGAGGCTACATGCCTCATTAATGTAAAAACTAGCCCGATGTCTTCGATGCACCAGGTCTTTAATGATGGAGAGGCACCTAGGGAAGACCACCTATGAAAACCATCCCTCAAACTGACATGCCTTATCAGGATCACCCACTTTCTGACCCCCTTATTAACTACTTGACAACAACCGGTCAGCTCTGGGGAACCTAGACACGGGTCAGCGAAAGAATACAAAACTGTTGGATCCAGAATTCTGAGATCTAGGAGCTTACGCTCAAAGAATGAATGAAAGTCTAAGAAATTTACCCTATTAGTGAGATTCCCCAGAATGTGAAGAACTTTTATTGTCCCTTGTTACTCTTGAATGCCTACAAAATTTGGCTAATGCCACCTCCATCTATGTCCTTGATACTATTCCATCGGTCGCAGACAGCTTTAAACTTTTCTTCAATTTCTCCAGCCCCGTTCTGGAATTCATCTGCTAAGTTTATAGAGTCATGAGCATGGAGCATCATCTTAGATATTCTTTATAGCTTCCCTCCATTGAAGTCTCCAACACACTGATTATACTGAGACTCCATCAGCTCATCATATTTATTGAGGACATAATCCTCTGGGGTGCAAGTTTCGACGGTGAAGGGATCAACTTGTGAAACCCTTCCAATGAATTCTTTGTATAGATCCAAGGGATACCGGACCACTGTAACCTTCTCTTTGAGGTCCATAACCAGTTGCTTTCATACCTCAACATTGAGGCAAAGTCTGGAGTACTGGGCCTAGAGGAATTTGAATGATTCCTCTCCCAAAATTCCTGCCTCTGTGACAGCTTCTTCCCCAGAGTTGATGACTTCATCCAACCCGGTCCTCCACCCCTCATATTTCTCTAAGTCCCCTTCCCACAAGATAATGGAATTGGTTATTTGGCCCAAGAGATTATTGGTCGAGTAAAGGTCCAGGAGGGATGCCTCTAAAAATTTCCTTCCGACCCTGATCTACTCGATGATCCACCCATCTATAGCCTATTCTTTTTTCTTCATAGCCTAAAGAGCATCCATGTCATCCTACAGAAGTGGTGGTCTAGAGGTGGAGGCTTCTAGACTGATCTCTTCCAGTGGATGTGCAAGTTTTGCTAGAAGTCCGAGGAGGTTTTCATTCTTCTCTTTTTCCTCCTTCAACTTCTACGACTATTTGTCGTATCGGGCTTCCACTTCCCAGGTGGCCTCTTTTAGCAGGTCCAATTTTCCCTGTTTGTCTCTCCTCCCCAGAGACACTTCTATGATTGTATAATCTTTGGCTCTAGCTATTTCCATGTCTATATCTAGGGGAGGTGTTGCAATTACTGCAACTGTATCTCCACCCAGACTGGTCTGAATGGAATGGAGGGTCTGGGCCTTCTTCTATTTTGGGGACCTTGTTCCTATATCTTTTGGACCACCTGCATCATCCACCTTTGTGGCATCTTATCTTCTTCCTCAGTGTCCTTGTCCTTAGTAGCATCTAACTCCACATTTTTATTTCCAGGGTTTTGCCCCTCATCTTGTTGCAGCTCTTCAGCACCATCTGTCAGGATATTATCCTCTGTTGGTGCAATTTCTGGAGGTGGCAGAGGTGTCCGGCCAATATTTACTTGCTGGGCCATGGAGATCACCTCACCTAATATTACCTTTTTTGGGGTAGGAGGAGGTATGTGGAGCATGCAGGCAGTTGAGGTAATGGTTTTTCCCATAGGTCTGGTTCCCTCAGCCAATGTCGGTTGCTCATCCTGCACTTGCCTATCCTCCATGGTGTTGGTCTCTGGAACATGTATCTCCTACACCTGTGAGATGTATATCTGCTCTAGTTCCTTTTCTCCCTCTATCCAGACTCCCTACTCTGTGACATCTTCTTTCTCCATAATTTCCCCATCAGTGGGGATTACTATTTCCTCCTGGGTGGATATATCTTCTACCACTTTCCCAATATCCCCTTGTAAGTTCACAAGTTTGTCCGTCCTGAATATGTCATCAAATTCATCGTGTAGAGGGGAGGTCTCCAAGGGATCTTCGGGCTGATTGTCCAGCTCTAGGGAGTCTAAGGAGACAATCTATACTTCGGGGATGGCAAACATCCCAAGCTCTAGTTCTGCCCTTGGCTAAGGATTATTTGTTCTTTTCTTCTTCCTCCTGGTTATGAATGGGGCCCAGAAATCTAACATAGTTTCCTCCTATTCCTCCTCTTTGGTCCCTATTACTCAGATCATTAATTCTACAAGTGAAGGAGAATTGGAAGGGCGGGTAGGTCTAGCCATAATAACTAGGGTGGCTAGGTGGGTGATTAAGGTCTCCTTCATTTGTTGGGATGCTGCAAGTTGAAGCTAGAATTGTTCCACTATAAGAACTATGGATGGGACATGGGGTAGGGCCCCCATTCTTATTTTCCCTCTATCTTTTCTCTGTGAGGAGGTTCCGGCCCCAGAAGTTGATCCCCACAAAAATGGGCCAACTCTTTGTGTAGTTTTTAAACACACCTTTTGAAAATATGCATGGCTGCGTTCAATTACACTGTGGGTGATATCCTCTATCACTGGGCCCTCTAGGGAATCCTAGTTCACCAGAGGGAGAGCCATTTTGTCTACTCCCTACTCTTTGTATTGTGGGTCCTCTGTGGACTTGGTGTCTGAAAAGTCCTTTGAAAAACTTTGAAGCTGGAGGTGCTTCATCATGCCTTGTGTCATCTAGATGTAATGCCAGTTTCAGACCTCAAAATCATCCTGGAAATCTTCCAAAAAATCTTCTAAGTGAAGCTCATGTGGAGGGGCTCCCCAAGGAAGTTCCATTGCTATTTTTTCTAGCAGATCAAAATTCTTTCGCTCCAAATAGAGTTTCGCCAGCCCTAAACTCTAAAGTTCACTATCGGCCTCCTTTTCCATTGCAAGACTGCATATATAGTTCCTGCAAGTGATTGGGAATGAAATATTGATAACCTTCTTCAATGCAAAGAGGGCATGTAGCTCCAGAATCTGTCTGCAATACTCCAAAAGAATATCCTATCCCCACAATGTTTGGGTAATAGGTAGTGTTTCCTGGAGAAGTTGGTCACCTGAATGTATGTGTGTTGTTGATATTGAAAGTAATAATGGCCATAAGTATTGACCAGAGTCATTGCTTCCTTAGATAGCCGGTATTCGACATCCCGAGTGGGTGTAAGAAGGTTGTAGTAAATGAAAGCATCATTTACTCTGCAGAAGTTGGGAAACTGGCCTCCTATTAGATCTACAGGAAATAATCCCATGGAGAATTTTGGCCTTTTCCAGTCCCAAGCTCACTGAATATAAGTAATCCCTGGGTGATGGGGCATTGTTGTTCCAGTGCCCACAAGATGTAAGAATTTATGTAAAATTTGGGGGACTGGGTGACCTTGACAAGTTGGGCATCTACGTGATTGGCGATGATAGTGGCCAATCAAAA
Organism: Thuja plicata; assembly: GCA_018584345.1. NCBI lineage: Eukaryota > Viridiplantae > Streptophyta > Pinopsida > Cupressales > Cupressaceae > Thuja > Thuja plicata. The sequence continues at coordinate 5,584,382 of MU226436.1, forward strand.
TTCTGCCTGCTGGAGGCGATGTCAAACAAGAAATAATACATCCATGCCTAGAATTCCCAGCATGGGGCTCTCCAAAGACCATGCATAGAGCGATGATCCCCATCTATATTCTCTCTTTAAATTTGGTCTAGGGGATCTCCAATTTCATCTTTTTGAAGTCTTTCCTTGGCACGTTGAGCCAGTTGGCATTGAGATATTGTCGGGCCATGTGTGAAAGCTTCTCAAATTCACCCAAGGCCAAAGTCTGGGTGATAATGGTTGCGCCATCAAATTGGGGGATTCCCAGCCTCGAAGCAAAAGTTGCGGCATCCAGAGACACCATAGGCATTGGGTAGCCAGTCAGAACTAGAGCAACAAGGACGATAACCTGGATGGTTGTATTGTAGTGTTCTTCCAATGTGAGAATGAGCTCTGGGGCTTGTATGGAGCAAGGGAAGTACAAGGCCTTAAGAATCCCAGAGATGGCCACATTGAGTGCCATTGGATCTCTGGTAGTACACTAAATAAACATTATTTTCACCAAGGCCTGCATTTTGGCCCACATCCTGACACTTGTGTTGATAACCAACTAAAGTTTGGAATCGACCTTCGATCCCAGGATGGCCTCTCCCCTTAGATACTTCATTGTTAGTGGGAGTTTTTCCAAAGCCTTCTTGGCCTTTGTCTTAGTGGTTGCCCCGGTTGAAGTGGTAGTGGGGAGTTGTGGACTCCCGGGTGGGGAAGATGTTGATGCTTGAGACATGAGTGATGAGTGATATTCTAACAACCTGCAAGACAAGATGACCATCAGTATAGATAATATAATAAAAATTTCTAGATTCTAGAGATTTCACCACCACTTTGCATTCAGCCTAAAAATAGTGTTCGTTCATATAAAACCTTGAAAATATATATAATGAAACTGCTTAGGAATATTATCCATACCCGGGCTTCCATGGATTCTAGTTCATGCGATGAAAAAATAAAGGCCGCCAAGGAAAGACCTGGGGTCTAGAAAACTAATTGTTACATGAAATGACTAGAACATATCCATACTAGGCTAACATGGGAGCATCACGTGGTCATGCAGTAATGGGAGTAATGGCATTAACATCAAAAACTATCCAAACATGCGAGAACATGAATGCCACTTGGGCAGGTTTTGAACGCTTGTGTGTGGGAAACTTAACCCGCCATTAAGACTGAACTGACGGAGAAGAGAGAAAACTTCCATGGCTCAAACTAGCGAGGTGTCAAGTTTAAACTAGGAAGACATCTCTTTTGGATGAGCTCCAAATTAGGGTTTTGACATGGAGCACGATGAGCTTGTTGCTAGACGGAATGTATAGAACCAGAAAAAGGGCCAAAGCGCAACAAGGGTCGAAGCACAACTGTCAGGCAGACCCAAAACAAACATATATATAGACATCTCCAGAGCTTTATAGAATTTACAAGATATAAAAGCATTTACATTTATCTACAACCACATGGAGGGTGGACAACCCTCTGGTAGAGCCGTCTCGAAATGGGAGGCAACAAAATGAAAAACCAAAAACCCAAAACAATGGAAAGGAAAACCGATACCCAAAAAAAACACAGACACAAAGAGAGAAAAACTAGAAAGCAAAACCAGGAAACATGAGGAAAGAACCAGAAGGGGCCTACCTAAAAACTATGGGGAATGTAGAGGAACAAGCACAGGAGGCACTCTGCAACAAACCAGTCTCAAATGGCCATGAATGCACATCTGATCATCTCTGCTAAAATACTACTAATCGCCAAGAGAAAATTAAACTTAATGATTGTTTGATTGCCTTAATCGCCTTTGAATCGCTTTAATCACTCTGAGTATTCTAATCATGGTAAGTTTAAAAATGACTGGTAAATCCTATTTATACCATGAGGGTAAAAACACATGTTTCTTTCTTCCACAAACCCAAAGAAAGGAAAACCCTCAGACTCTAGACCTAAGGATTCCATGCAACCACACCTTCTAACAAAAGAAGATGTGATGACAGAGAATCCCAGAATCTGGGGTGCGGCAAGAACAAAGAAGACAAACACTTTAGGGCCAGGCCCTAGAGAAAGACAAAGAGAAAGCAAGCAAGACAAAAGAAAAAAAAAGGGGGGGACCCAACATTTTGCCTACAAAATGTAGGGATGGGTATTTAGGGCATAACAAATGGTGATCCATTGGGATGAATGCCTTAGTGCATTAGAGAACTTTAGAATCTCTAGTTAGCAAAACAGAAACTTATCTTTACCTGGAGCATTCTGCTTGCAGGGCACAAGACATCTGAGAAAATTTGGCTCATCAATGATTCAATCTTTCAGTCCTTCATTAGTGGTGAGGTGTGTGCTTTGAAAGAAAAGCAAGCTGATGATTTCTGAGAGAAGCAGAGAAGAAGAATTGAATACATTAAACCAAATTCATCCTATCTTGCACGCTCCCCCAGATACCGCCATCCTCTATTCTTCATATTTTTCCTTTTCTTTTCTTTTCTAGATGGAAAGGTGGTACTTCTTTCACCATCAACATTCAGCTTAGCTAATTTTAACGGTGGTACTTCTTTCACCTTGCCATCTGCTTTAAATTTATGAATAGGGGAGAATATTCCAAACCCAAGATATTTTTATAATTTTCAGACTTAGCCAACAACTTATTGCAACCGATCTTCCCTCGAGGACTATGCGATTACTTGCTTCTTAGATTTTTTGTTAACCAATATCAAGACTGTTGAGATATGAATCAGACGAAAGATCACCTATAACCTTTTACCATACTCACAAAACAACTCCAAAGTGTGGATGAATTCCACCATCCTAACAATAGATTCCAAACTACCCGAAATGCATAAGGTACCATTCTAGGGACTAAATGTTATGCGAAGCATACCTGCCCACAAAAGGAAGACAACACCCTGGGAACCCAGAAAAAAATGAAAAACAAAAGAAAATCAAAGACAAAAGAAAAAAGAAAGGCAGTCCTAGAGTACTACCAATAGACTATTTACAAAGGCAAGGCACTCCCAAGGAGCATCAAGAAGGAATATTTATAAGCAAGAACTTTACATATGGTACAATTTTGGACGAACTGACCACTCACCTCATTCAAAATAGTACTTGAGAAACTAGTCATTGACAGGAAATGGGATGACTTCTTCGGTCATAGTATTAAGGTGATAATTATTTGCCCTGTTGATCTTAGATATCAGGTACGGTCCAAGCCATAGCCTTTGAAATTTAGTGTGCTTTCCCTTCTTTTCCCAGGCTTTATCCCACAAAAGGACCATGTCTGAAATATAAGAGGCCTTATATTGGGCTCTCTTGTCAAACCATCATTTTACAACTACTTGATGATGCACAAAATGTTCCAGGGTCGTGTCTCTTTGCTCCTCCATTCTCACCAAATTTAGAAGCCAAGCTTCCACAATGTTATCTCGGTTGCTAAATTCCTACATAAACTGTAAGACTGGGATTTGTAAGTTGATGGGGAATAAGGGTTTCTGGCCATAAACCAGATGAAATGGGGAAGTCCCTGGGGCTGCCTTAATTCTGATGTGATCTGCCTAGAGGGTGAACCTAAGCTTTTGATTCCAGTCCTGGGGGTTTTGTTCCAATAAGTGTTTGATCACCTCTAGCATATTTTTATTGGTTGATTCAGCCACACCATTTCTCTAGGGGTAATAGTTGCTCAAGAACTTCAAAGTGATCTTCCTCTCATAGGTCCATTTGAGTAATTGCACTGAAGAAAATGCTGAACCGTTGTCACACACTATAGCGAATGACATTCCAAAATGGGTGACTATGTTTTCTTCTAGGAATTTCATAACTACATATGTCATGTTATTTTTACATGGAATCACTTCAGACCACCGGGTGCAGTAATCAATTGTAGTCAAGATGTACCAGTGCTTGGTGGATTAGTTGGGGTTGATCTCCCCAATATAATCAAATTCCCATTGGGTGAAGGGTCTAACTTCAAAGACTGGCTGCAAAGGCATGGCCGAGTTTCGCTCATGATGTGTCACGGTCTGGCAAGTGTGGCACTTCCAAACATGAGTGTATACATCCTTAAAGATGTAGGGCCAATAGTATCTAGCCTGAAGAATCTAATGGGTAGTGGTGTCAGCTAAGCCATGCCTGGTCCCAAACTGCCCATGAAATTCATCAATCATTTTAGCAGCTTGGACCCTATCTATGCACCGGAGGTACACTCCCTCATAGTTCTTGTAGAAAGGCGTTCCATTTTTTATCATGAAATGTGCACTTTTCAGTCATAGGGCATGACGTTTGTTTGGGGGAAACCCCTTTGGGCATCTATTGTTGATCAATAGGTACACCAGATTGGTATACCATGGATCTTGTGTGACAAACTCCACTATGTAAGTTTGATAGTCAATGTTTAGAGTTCCTTCCGCCATTGCTCTACATAGTCCCTGGCCTTAGAGTATCTTCATGAGTTGCATTTCTAGATCATATTCCTAGAGGATGGCCATCCATTTCCCCTGGTGTTCGCCCAATTCACTTTGCAGAAGTAGAGACTTGATTGCCTGGTCCGGGATGATAGGATGCACTTTACTCCAGAGAATATAGTGTCAGAACATCTTCATGACCTAGACAAGAATGAAAGTCTTCTTTTCCAAAGGTGAATATCAAAATTTGGCATTCTTGAAGGGGGAGCTCATGAAATAAATGGGTCATTCTTCCCCTTCAACCTTCTGGGTTAGGACTGAAACTGTAGAATGCAGTGAAGCAAAGGAGTATATGTGGAATGGGAGGGAATAGTCTAGACTTGCCAGGACTAGTACCTCCACTATAATTTACTTGATCTGGGAAAATGCTATCTTTGCTTCATGGCTCCACTCAATCTTTGTGTATTTCTTCATCATGTCATTGAGTGGCCTAACTATCTCGAAAAATCCATTGATGAACCGCTGGACAAATTTTATCTATCTGAAGAAAGATCTCATTTCTTTCTTACTGTCAGGCATTTGTAGATTCAGCAGCACTTCAACTCTCTCAGGGTTAATGGATATACCCTTCTCAGAAACAATATTCCTGAGTAGATTCCCTTCAATGACCCCAAATATATATTTCTTAAGGTTGAGAGAAATGCCATATTCGTGACATATCTCACAAATTTGGGCGAGGTGGGTGGAGTGATCACGTCTTTCCTAGGAAAATACTGTCAAATCATCCATTTAGATGATTATAAATTTGTTTACTAGGCCTTTGAACACAATGTCCATATCCTTTTGAAATGTTTCCCCTGCGTTGATAAGGCCGAAGGGCATTCTCTGATATGTAAATGTTCCCCACTTGGTGGTGAACATCATTTTTTCTCTATCTTCGTACTTAACCATGACCTAGTTATATCTGGAGTATCCATCCAGGAAAGACATCATTTGAGAACCATTCACGATTGTAGCACCTCATCCAACAAGGGAAGAGGGTTATTATCTTTCTTGGATGCCTTGTTTATATTTCTAAAATCCATAGAGAGGTGGATCTCACCACTTTTCTTCCGCACGGGGATGAGGTTGGAAACCCAAGTTGTGTACTAGATAGGAAAGCTAATTTGGGCTGATAGCAGTTTCTTAACCTCCTGATGAATTAGAGGCTCGCTTAGTGGGTTTACTGGTCTATGCTTTTTCTTGAAGGGCTTAGCATTTGGTTTCAGTGGGATGGTATGAGTCATGATGAATGTGTCATAGGTCTTCATATCCTCATACCCCCACACAATTACATCAATGTATTCTTAGAGAACCACAAGAATCTTCTCCTTCTCCTCTGGGGAGAAGGAGGTACCAATATGCATAAATTTTTCTTCATCGGCCTGGCTGATGCTAACTTTCATGAATTTTCCTCCCTTAGAGGAGGATGATATCTTTTCTCAGCCTCAGGGTTCCAAATCAAAGATGCGTTCTAGTGCTACCATCCCCTTAGGGATTGTGTTGCTTGGTAGGTCTATGATCTCATCATCTTCATCACCCTGCCTTGTATCATCATGATCTCTTTCTTCCACTATCTGATCCTCAAAAATTCCATTATTAGCCATGAAGGCCATAATATGTTGATCATCTTCAAAAACCTAAAAGTGGGTGACATTGTCTGGGATGGATGGGGTGGGGACCATCTCAACAGAAAATTTTTGAAGTCGGGAGCTAGCCATTGGCTCAAGGGTGCTAGTGGAAACGGCAAGGGCATCTAGAATGTAGTTGCATTTCTAGGGAATAAGCTCGATGCCAAAAGCATCAAAATATTTGATTAGGCACCATGCTCGATTGTGGTATGCGGCCATCCTTTTATCATGACAAGTATATTGGTTCTCAACCTGTTTAACAAATAGCCTTGAATCACCCAGTGCCCGTAGGTGGCTGATTCCTTTTCTCAGTGCAAACAGGAGTCTGAGGACCAAGGCCTCATACTCCATGACATTATTCATGTAGTTGAACTATAGCCTGTAAGAAGTGAGGAAGGATTTTCCCCATGGGTTGATCAATTCCACTCCGGCCCTGTAGCCTTGTTTAGACCAAGATCCATCAAATTTTAGGGTCCACAAGTCATTGTTAATTTTTGGGGCTGGAAAGGTGAAGTGGCATTTGGATTGACTTTGGGAGGATTGGGAGGAGCTTCCCCCAGATATGATATCACTTGGGTGAGGTTTTTCTCTAGAGAATCCTCTTGTTTAGACTCCTAGATGAGCAACACCATAGGAGTACCAGTGGATGGATTACTGGGTCAAGACATGTCTGCTTTGTGTTCTTTCTCTCGAAGGGCATTAATGTGGCAGGTAGCAGCAGTGATACAAGGCTCACACTCTAGCTCAGAATGTTTCTGGTAGTGTACCCAACACCAAGTGTTAGACAAGAGTGTGGTGGGGGTTGCTATGCTACCTTATGAGTTAACCTCACCCCTTAGTTTTTCATCTAGGTCCTAAATTCTTTGAGAGACTATGGGATCTTCCCCGGGGGTGAAATCAAATGTTAGGATCTCCAGGGGTCGGTACACCCTGGGGGAAGTCTTAGAGAAAATGACTTCATTTACCCTCCTAACTTTGGTGAGAGCCTACCTCATCCTGGGTTCACTCTCTACCTGAATCTAGTTTGACTGTCCCTCCCAGGGGAGCCACAAGTGGGAGAATTTAGTGGATAATTAACCATTAAGGGCCTTAGAACAATTTTGACTCAACATCTCATAAGTCTCTGGGATGTCCACCACTTGGATATCTATTATGATTGATATTCGAGGGTCTTGGATGAGCTAAATCTAGACATTCTTTAGCTCTCCTACCATTTTAACAGTAGTTTTGTCCAGTTGAACTACCGCACCTTTGGATGGAGTGGGAAAGAGTCTGAGCTTTTGGCATATGGAAAAGGGCATGACGTTGCCCAAAGCATCAGAATCTACCAGGGAGCTGTGTAGGTTCTTCCCTTATATGTTCAAGCCTAGTAAGAAGGGATGATCGTGTGTGTTACCCTAGAAGACAGTCATGTTAGCATCATCAAAAGTGAAAGTCTTGGGTGGACGACTGATAGTTTTCAGGTTTCCTAAGAGCTTAAGAAGGGACTTCTTCTGCTCGGGACAGTTCAACGAAACCTCCATCAAGGTCATGGAGGTGGTAGTGTTCTCTAATGCCTTAGTGATGTCAAACCTCCCCCCTAAGAATTGACTTCCCTTGGTCGGGTCCTTAGCTTGGTTAGAGCCAGGTTCTTTCTAAGGGAAGGAGCGATCAGTTGTATTGTCCCATGGAGGGGTATCTTTGGGAGGTGTTAGCATGTAAATTGGTCCTTTACTAGCTTGACTCTGAGTGTTGTAAGGATTTTGTGGGTTGGTGAAGGCATTGGCCTCAAAGGATAGAATAGATTCATCAAAGAATCCTTGTAGTTCAGATTCTTCTTCATCTCCTTCATCTGTCTCGAAGAAGACGGTCTCACAGGTGAAGGCACTGTGAGTGGGCTCTTACGCAGATGATTTTGGGGGAGTAGAATCAAAAATTTGTTGTCTGTCTAACTAGGAGATCATGATGTTCTTCTCCAGGGTGGCACAGTTCACTTCAGAATGAGAGCCGGTGTCATGCAATCTACACCAATTGGTCAGGGGGTGGAATTCTACAAGCTGGATAGAATGACTGGGTCCAACACCGCCCTGAGTGGTGTTTTGGTTTGGAGGCGGACCTCTAGCATTAACATTGTTGTCCATTTCTATTGATTGGGCCAAGGCCCATTGTTGTAATTCCTTCCTTTGAAGTTGGTATTTCATCATCTAGAGAAGACATTTCCTCTCTGGGAATTAGAGTTGTGGGGCGCAAAGAGCCCCACCTTTAGTTGTCCCATGTCCATAGTCAGTGAGGACACCAATCGCCAGAGGGATTCAACCTTAGCGGACTGCTAGGTGTTTGCGTCATAGTGTGATGGTTGTTGCAGTTGGTTCCCATGGAAGGCAGCAACAGCTCCTGGAGTCGAGGATGACAATCCTCCAGCTTCAGGTGACTAGAAGAAAAGTACTCTGGAGGGTTGTGTCAATGGTTTTTGCATTTTTTGTGGCTGGTTCCAGGGGACAAATTCAAGACCTGGTATTGTCTGGGCTTGTGATGGATAAACGTACCAAGCCTTTTGGTCTATTGACGGTGGATGCATGGCCATCACTAGGGCACCCATTACTTGATTGGGGTTGTATCCCCCGGCATAAGAAGTTTTTCCAGGTACCATATTGAAGGGTAAGTTCTGCCCAATCCCACCAGGAGCTTTACTCAAACCATGGGAAAACTCCAAGGCTAGGTTCAAAACCTTTGCCAGAGTATCCCGGTCATTGGGGGTGGTGGTTCTCCAAAGGAGAGTGGCAACGAAAGGGTCCATGACGTTAAGGTATGTCTAGATGGTTACTTCTGTGGATGGGATGAAGATTCTCATGCATCACTTCAAGGCACGCTGGAACTAATGGTTGAATGTTGCGAGGGGTTCATTTGGTTCCTTCCTCATAGAGATAAACTGGTTGTGGGACCACACTAGGTCTACATGTACATGGAAGGCTGCCAGGAAGGTGTCTTCCATATCTTTCCAACTATTGATGGAGTTGGTCAGCAAGTTGAGGTACTAGTTTAACACATTCTACCCTAAGGATAGAGGGAACACCCAGGTCACAACATCTTGATGTTGGATCTGGTGTCGGTTCATGGCATCTTTGTATGCCTACAGATGCTCTTCTACAGTTCATGAGCCTAAGTACTCATATCGGGGGCAGATCTTCTCTGGATGCGAAGGAAGATCATTTGTAGTAGTTGGAAATTGCCCAATTGGTGACCCAGTGTTACCAAAGTACATATCCATTAGGGGATTTTGATTATTGCTAGACTGAGCATTGGTCCTTGGGATTATCTGGGAGACTTGGGTATTCTGAGGTGTAGTGAATCCCCAGACAAAGTTAGTTGGTTGTTTTGTTTGTGGGGTCCTTTTCTTCCAAGCAGGAGGCTCGAGTTCAACAAACCTTCTGAGATTAGGGGATGATCTAGGGACTCTATCAAATCATGCAGGTGAAAATGATGCTATCCCACTAAAGGTCTGATTCCTAAAACTATGGCTTGGGTAATCCTCGAGTGGTGTGAAATTAAAATCTTCTAAAGGGGAAGAGCTTATGCCCTCCTTCTAGCGCCAGTTTCTATTGATGAGACTTTGTGACTGGTCTCATCAACAGAGGTAAGTTGTCACTAGGTACAAGGGTACCCGCCAAATTTTCTTGTAAAGGGATTCTGGAGAATAAATTCTCTGGTCCTTCAAGCACCTGAATTTTAGGTCTCGATAGTGCAAGGAGCTAAGTTGGGTGTGTGATTATTTTAGTTTAGGGGGTTAGCTGGTTTTCAACTCCTCTTCTCCAGGGATTTTTTTAGGTCAGGGTTTCCTACAAGCACACATTAGTTTACCAAATAAAGAGAAAAAGATACACCAGGGTCAAGAGTTCATTACTTCTACTTATAGTTATGCTAAATATTTCAAACATCAACCATGCTCTAACATGCTACACTAAATAATAAATGCATACAGAACCAATAGTTCATACATATTCACTAACAAGGCAGAAAAGAGGTCGTTAATTTACTTAAAACATTAGAGCAGAGGACATTAGAAACATAAAGCACAAAAGATTGTTAACTTAGAGATCAGAACACCAACAAAGTCATTACCAAAACTCTTCTTTCTTCATTAACAGGTTTTCCAGCAACACTGGTGTATACACCAATGGCTCCAAGGGAGCATCTAACTACTAAGAACTACTAAGCATTGAGCTCTGCAACTACTGAGAAAATGAAATGCTAAATTCTAATAGTATGGATTGCAAAATCATTAATTTTTTTGACCCTTGAAATGAGGTTGGACTTATTATTTATACACAAAGGTTGCCCTAAAACTTAACCTAATCTAACTATACACTCAACATTAAAATGCAATATCTGATGGCCGGTACTACCTGCACCACTTTACAACTACCTCAAAAAGAGAAGAGGTCTGACAAATCAACAAAATAACATATGAAAGGAGTTAGAAGAATTGGCCTTGAGAAGAGTGCTAGAGTAAGAATAGAAGAAATCTGATCTCCTGATATTCGAGGCTACATGTAGCCTCATTAATGCAAAAATTGGCTCGCTGTCTTTGATGCACCAGGTGTTTAATGCTAGAGTGGTGCCTAGGGAAGACCACCTATCAGAACCATCCCTCAAACCGACATGCCTTATTGAGATCAGTCACTTTCTGACCCCCTTATTAACTTCTTGATAATGACTGGTCGGCTTTGAGGAACCTGGACGTGGGTCAGCGAAAGAATACAAAACTATTGGATCCAGAATTCTAGGATCTAGGAGCTTACGCTCAAAGAATGAATGAATGTCTAAGAAATAGACCCTTTTGGTGAGATTCCCCAGAATCTGGAGAACTTTTATTATCCCTTGTTACTCTTGAATGCCTCCAAAATTTGGCTAACGCCATCCCCATTTATGTCCTTGATACTATTCCACCGGTCGTGGACTACTTCAAACTTTTCTACAATTTCTCCAGCCCCATTCTAGATTTAATCTACTAATTTTATAGAGTTATGAGCCTAGAGCATCATCTTAGATATTCTTGATAGCTTCCCTCCATCAAAGTCTCTGGCAGACTGATACCGAGACTCCATCAACTCATCATATTTACTGAGGACATAATCCTCTGGGGTGCAAGTTCTGGTGGTGAAGGGATCAACTTGTGAAACCCTTCCAATGAATGCTTTGTATAGGTCCAAGGGATACCAGACCACCATAACCTTCTCCTTAAGGGTCATAACTAGTTGCTTGCATACCTCAACTTTGAGGCCAAGTCTGGAGTACTAGGCCCAAAGGAATTTGAATGATTCCTCTCCCAAAATTCCTGCCTCTATGATGGCTTCTTCCCTACAGTTGATAAATTAATCCAACCCAGTCCTCCACCCCTCATATTTCTCTAAGTCCCCTTCCCACAAGACAATGGAATTGGTTACTTGGCCCAAGAGATTATTGGCCGAGTAAAGGTCCGGGAGGGATGCCTCTAAAAATTTCCTTAAAGTGTTGATCTCCTCAGAGATCCACCCATCTATAGCCTACACTTCCTTCTTCATGTCCCAAAGAGCATCCATGTCACCCTATGGAAGCACTGGTTTGGAGGTGGAGGCTTCCAAATGGATCTCTTCCAGTAGTTGTGCAAGTTCTGCCAGAAGTCTGAGGAGGTTTTCATTCTTCTCTTTTTTCCTCAGAATTTTGTGACTATTTTTCGTATCGGGGTTCCACTGCCCGGGTGACCTCTTTTAATAGTTCCAATTCACCTTATTTGTCTCTCCTCCCCAGAGACACTTCTATGATTGTATAATCTTTGGTTATGGTTGTTGTCGCATCTATATCTGGGGGAGGTGTTACAATTACCACAACTGTATCTCCACCCAGACTGATCTGAATGGAATGGAGGGTCTGGGCTTTCTTCTATTTTTGGCCCCCTACGCATGTGCCATCATCTCACCTAGAGAGAGATGGGATTTCATTTCTATTAGGGCCTTTTTCTTCTTAGAATCCACCAACCATTGTAGTGGTGGGGGTGGCCTTGTTGCCAAAGTCTGATCCTGTGAGTCCCCTCTGGGGTTCTGTTATACATCCTTGGTGTTTCGAGCCACTTTGAACTCTTTTCTTGTATCTTTCGAACCACCTACATCATCCGCCTTTATGGATTCAGTATCTTCTACCTTGGTGTTCTTATCCTTAGCAGCATCTGACTCCACATTTGTATTTTTGGGGTTCTGCCCCTCATCTTGTTGTTGTTATTACTGCTCTTTGGCACAATTTTCCAGGATATTTTCCTTTGTTGGTGCATTTTCTAGAGGTGGCAGAGATGTCTAGCCAATATTTACTTATTGGGCCATGGAGATCACCTCTCTGAATGTTACCTTCTTCGAGGTAGGAGGAGGCGTCTGGAGCATGGCGGTTAAGGTTATGGTTGTTCCTGTAGGTTCAGTTCCCTCAGCCGATGTCGATTGCTCACCCTACACTTGCCTCTCCTCCGTGGTGTTGGTCTCCGGAACCTGTATCTCCTGCACCTCAGAGATGTCTATCTTCTCTAGTTCCTTTTCTTCCTCTATCCAGACTCCCTGCTTTGTGGTAGCTTCTTTATCTAGAATTTCCCCTACAATGATGGCCCCAGGGGAGCATCAAACTATTGAAAATAGAACAATGGAGCATTGAGCTCTATAACTAAAAAATGAGAAATTGCCTTTCTATTACTGTGGACAACAAAATCATCAATTTTGCCAACTCCTGGAAATGGGCCGGTCTGGCTATTTATACAATTCTCTTCTAACCCTAACCCTATTTTGCATCATGTTTCAATAAATTACAATACCTAGGGGCTGGTACTACCTGCGCCACCCTACAAAAGACCTTGAGATGGAATAGGCCTGCCAAGTCAGAAGAATGAGACAAGAATATATAGCAGAATAATCGGCCTTGAGAAGAGAGCCAAGAAGGAGAAGGAAGAAAGTAGGTCCCCCAAAGATCAAGGCTACATGCCTCATAAATGAGAAATGCGGCACCCTGTCTCCAATGCTCTAGGTGTACCTCTAAATGGCACCTCGAGAAGACCATCCTGTCAAAAAACCACTATTGAGTTGACGTCCCCTTGATGTAGCCAACCACCTTTTGACAGCCTTTATTAACCACTTCTGAAAGTGACCTCGGGAACCAAGACACAGATCACTTGAAAGAATACAAAATTTTGGATCCGAGACTCTGGGATCCGGGAACTTATGCCCCCAAAAGAATAAAGAATACCCAATGTTTGAGTTTTCCCCGACCTCCAGAGAAAGCTCAAGGTTAATTATTATCATTGAAATCCTAGAGGAGGCGGGAAATGTCATCTTCATCTACATCTCTTAGACTGGCCCTTCGATACTTAGCCACTTCAATCTGTTCCCCCAAGTCTGGAACATTGTCTTTAAATTCATCGGCCATCTTTGCCGCGTCATGACCACTAAGCACCATACGAGTTAACTTTGTCATTTGGGCACCATCTATCCCCTCTGGGGATTGATACTGGGACTTCATTATTTCATCAAAACTTCCCAAAACTGAATCCTCTGATGTGCATGTATCTGTACTAAGGGGGTCAGCCCCAGAAGTCTTTGCCACAAAAGACTTGTATAAATTGAAAGAATATTTTACAGCATTGACTTTATCTTGCATAGTCCCTACCAGTTGCTTGGTTACCTCCAATGTGAGGTCAAGTTTGGAGTGCTGGGTCCTCACAAAATCAAATGATTCCTCCCCCAGAATTCTAGATTCAGAAATCATCTCCTCTCCCAGGCCAAGGAGTTCTTCAAGCTCCACCTTCCATGCTTGATGATTCTCGATATCACCCTCCCACAGGTCAATAAGAGTCTCCGCCTGGTGTATAACATATTGGGCCGTATATAAATCTGGGAGGGTGGATACCAAGAAACACTGGGTGTTTCCTATTTGTAGGGCGACCCACTCATCCACTGCCTGGGCCTTCTTCTTGATAATTCACAGGGAGTCTATGTCACTCTGTGGTAAATCTTCAGAGGTGGAAGCCTCTGGAGGAGCGACATTGATAGGTCAGGCCAGCTCAGTGAGCAACCCCATAACGTTTGTGTTCTTCACCTTTTCTACTTTGAGCCTTCGGGCTTCTTTCTCATAATGAGCCTCTACTGCCCTAGCTTCCTCCTTCAGCAAATCCACCTCACCCTGTTTTCCCCTTTTACCCAGTGGTACCTCTGCAACGCTATAATCTTCGGGCTCTATGGTTGCTTCATCGGCGCTTGGGGGAGGTGTCACCACAATGAAAACTACTTCCCTGGCCGGCCTGGTTCAAAGAGTATGAACCATCCGGGCTTTCTTGGCCTTTGGTGGGGCCTGGACCTGAGCCATCATTTCAGCCAGGGAGAAAGGAATTTTGGGAGTGGACGGAGCTTTTCCTTTTCTACTCTCTATTAACCACTAAGACAGTAGGGGTGGCTTTTTTGCCAGAATCTATTCCCTTGGTTCTTCCCTGGTGTCCTGTGGCTATTGCCCCTCAGTGGTGTGGACCTCATCCATCCCTCTCCCTACTTCTTCTTCTTCTGTAGCAACATTTTCCTCAGCAACCCCCATCTCCTCAGCCTTGTCCTCTGTATCCATCACTTTGTCTAGACTTTTTTCAGCTTCCTCGGGGATTTCCTCTTCATACTGCTCTTCTTCTACCGTCAGGGCTTCTTCCTCTATTGGTGCATCCTGTGGTAGTAGGGGAGGTGTTGAGCTAAGATTTAAAGTTTGGGTCATGGTAATCACCTGCCCAAAGGTTGCTCCTGGGAGTGGCGCCTGGAACATGGCGGCTGGAGTTATGGTTATTCTTGAAGGTCTGGTTCCCCCAGCAGATGCCATTTGTTCACCCTGCCTTTGTTGGTCCACCCCTGGACCCCGCATCTCTTAAGCCTCGGAGGCAATCTCCAGCTTTGGCTCCCTTTCTTATATCTACTTTTCCTGCCCCCGCACAGGCTCTTGATCAGGAGCTTCTTGCTCTGCAGCTTCTTGTTCTGCCCCTGGGACTTCTGTCCCTACTTGTCTGGTGTCCCCCTGCAAGTTTCTAAACTTGTCAGCTGCAAAAATATCACCAAATTCATCCTGTGGAGGGGGATTGGGTGGGACTTCAGCAGGCATTGTTTCCTTCTTTGGCTTTGGGGAACTGGAAGAGAGGATCTCCACTTGTTGGGCCTGGAACGTTCCCAACCCTGGCTCTACCTTAGGCTTTTTGTTAAGCCTTTTCTTTCTTCAAGTAACCAAAGGTGGCCCCGCATCCCTTATTGCTACAGCTTCCATAGGATCCACCCCCGTTGCCTTTACCATTAAGGCTACCAACGACGGGGAGGAAGAGGGACGAATTGGCCCAGACATGAGCGTTGGAGCAGCCAACTGCGTTATTAATTTCTCCCTCATCTGTTGCGAGGCTGCCACTGATTATTTTATTTTCTCTTTTATGGGGACTTCTTACATAGGAGGGGTTGTATTTATCTCTTTTCCTTTATCATCTCTCTGCGAAGAAGTCCCGGCCCCCGGAGTTAACTTTGGTGTCGGTTGGGCTGCTCGGTGGGTACTTCCGAGGCACACCTTCTTGAAATAGGCATGACTTCACTCGACCACCTCTCGAGTGAAGTCCTCAATTGTAGGCCCTTCCTGGGCATCCCAATTTACCAGTGGAAGAGTCATTGTATCGATCCCCTTTGCCTTGTACTGGGGATCGATAGTGGGGGCGACATCTGAGAAGTCCTTCGGGAACCTCTAGAGCTTCAACTTTTGCATCATGTCGGTCGTCATTCTGACATAGTGCCAGCTCCGCACCTCCACATCATCTTGGCAATCTACCCAAAAATCCTCCATATGGATGTGATGGGGCTCCGAAGCCCAGGGTAGTGCCGTTGCAATCTTTCCGTGCGGATCAAAATTTTTCTGTGCCAAGTAAAATTCTTTCAAGTTGTAGCTTTTCAATTCATTGTCTGCCTCCTTTGCGGCAGCTAGGCTGCATGTGTAGTTGCCATAGATGATTGGAAATGGAATGTTGGGTATCTTTTTCAAGGCAAAGAGGGCATGCACCTCCATTATTTGCCTGCAGTATTCCAAGAGCATGATCTTGCCCTCGCAGTGTTTGGGCAACAAGTAAGGTTTCTCGGAGAAGCCGGTGACCCTAATGTAAGTGTGCTATTGGAACTAGATGTAGTAGTGTCCATAACTATGGACCAAATTCATCACCTCTGAGGATAGGCAGTATCCCGTGTCTCGGGTGGGTGTGAGCAGGTGATAATAAACAAACGCGTCATTTACCTGGCAAAAACTGGGGAAGCTTCCCTCCCATTGAACTTGTGGGAAATAGTCTCATGGTACCTTTTGTCCTAGGCCAATCCCGAGCATGTCGTCTGTAAGTAGGTCATGAGCATGGGACCTCTACTATGCTAGGGCCCAAAAAACATAGGAAGACATGTAAAATTTCTTCTTCCTATTCAGTTGAAGGAACTGGGAGTCGACATGGTTGGAAATTATTGTTGTCCAGTCGAAGTATCCTCCTTTGGTAGAAATGCTGAGGAGGAAGTAATACATCCATCTAGAAAATTCTTGGGTGGAGGGCTACCCAAAGACCCGGGCCAACACTATCATTCCTATCTGGATGCTCTCTTTGAACTCAGAGCAGGGAATCTCTATCTTCATTCTCTTGGGGTCTCTTTTCAGAACCTTGAGCCAATGGGTATTCATGTATACCCGGGCGACATCCTCCAGCTGTGTGAATTGGGCCAAGGCATCCGTCCTTGTAACCACTGAGGCCTTGAAGAATTGTGGGATTCCTAGACCCACCTGAAATGTGTCTAGGTCGAGGGATACCAGAGGAGTAGGGTATCTGGTTGGTTCTGCGACTGCGAGCATAACAGCCCAAACAAAAGAGTTGTAGTTGGTGGCTAGTGTTAAGATAAGCTCTGGAGATTGTACAAAGCATGGGAAATAAGCCACCTTGAGGATTCTAGAGTCCCCAACATTGATTGCCAGCTGATCTCCAGCCTGTCACTGGATGTACATGATTTTTACCAGGGCCTGCATTTCTAGCCATGTTCCGACGCTAGTGTCGGTAATAAGCTTAACTTTGGACTCGATCTTCAAGCCCATGATAACACCGTCTTGTAAAAACTTCATGGTTAGGGGCATTTTCTCTAGGGCCTTTTCCATTTTGGACTTTACTGTCACCCTGGTAGCCACCGCGGAAGGTAGCTCTGGACTTCCAGGTGGGGAGGATGCAAATGCTTTAGACATGCTTGAGAAGTGTACTCTGAAAACCTGCAAGGCAAAGCGACCGTCAGAATGTATTAATCAAAATAAATATTCTGGGGTCCAGAGATCTTATCACACTTGGTAAAGACACAAGATGGATAATGGTAGGAGACCCGAAGCCTGAAGAAGTAACCATTGGTGAGGACGTGCAAAAAGTGAGTCATCAAGCCCATGTGGATGCCACGTGCATGGGTATTAAATAGGAGTTATAGTGATGACGGCAGAGCCAACTATCGAAATGCATGAAAAGTGAAGGCCACTTGGCTAGAATTGATTGTGTGTATGGGACATAAATAAGGGTCTGACTGGTTTTACAAAGGAGAGAGAAAACTGCCTGTTTGAAACCGGTCGAGAGCCAAGTTTCAAACAGGTGGTTTTCTGCCCCAAAATGAACTCATGGGAAGAAGACCAGCAACACAAGTGACTCAACCACCTTGCCAAGCCACCCAGAAGGATATACATGAAATTTGAGGGATATATACATAGGAACAGAGGGAATATACACCAAATATACATAAATGTACACACATACACACCGCGGAATGATGTCTGCAAGAAACCAGGCAAGGCAAAGTATACAGCTTTATACAAAATCTACAAACTGACTACTTCTACGCAGAGGGCAGACAACCATCTGGCAGATCTGACCCACCAACGGGTGGCAAAACCAAAAAAATAGGAAACAACAAAATAGAAAGACAACAAACAAACGAACGACGAAGAAGAAATGCAAGGCAAATGAAAAGAAAACTGGCGGGAATAGAGATACAAACCTGAGAATGTTGAAAGGTGGAGGAAAGGAAGAAGTTACCATGAGAGCTCTGCAACAGCTACAGTTGTCAAATGGTCACAACCGCCACCATGAAGCACCCACAATCACCTTGGAAGGGATGGAAGTATTAAGCACTAATTATCGCTAACTCTTTGCAAATTGCTCTGTAATCGCTCTAAAATTGCTCTGAGTGCTCGAGTGTTTTAATCATGATAAATGTGAAAATGACAGATAACTTCTATTTATACCCGTGGTAAAAAGGCAGTCCACCTCCTTTCAGCTATCTTCGGACAAGCAAACCTTCGGACCCCGGACCCGGGGATTCCCTGTGACGATAACCTTAAGAACATCATGGTGAAGAATCCCAGAGTCCGGAGTGTGGCTCCCAGTGAAGAATGACCTCCGAGGCCAGAGTCCCAGAGATGAAAAACCAAACAAAAAAAACACAACAACGGGGAAGAAAAACCCCGGAGAAAGAAAACAAAAGGAAAAAAAGACAAGGCCAAGCCGCAAGCAAAAACAAACAAAAGAAAAAAAGGGGGACCCAACATTTTGTACATAAAATGTAGGGATGGGGATGCAGGGCATAAAAAATGGCGACTATCTGGGATGAATGTCTTAGCGTATTTGAGAACTATAGAATATTTGGTTAGCAAAATTGGAACAAGCCACTTCCTGAAGTGTCTGACAGGCAAATAGCAACATATCTGAGAGAATCCAACCACATGGGATCCGGCTCGTAGCCCTTCATCAGTGATGTCGTGTGTGGTTTGGAAGGAAATCAAGTCGATGACCTCTAGGAGGAGTAGAGAAGATGCACTAATTACATCGAACCAGTCATCAATTTGCTCATTTCCCTCGGAGACCAGAATTTCATCCCGCTTTTTATTTCTTATTATTTTGTTTGTTTCTAGGTGGGATGGCAGTACTTCTTTCACCATTAAACTTGAGCTTAGCTAATTTTAATGGCGGTACTTCTTTCACCTGTCCACCTATACTTAGATGTTCGAAGAGGGGATAAAACTCCAGACCTAAAAAGAATTCCTTAAAGTTTTAGAACTGGGTCAACCAACCAGTACAACCGATCTACCCTCGGCGTGTCCGATTACTTGTTCCTTATATTACTTGTGTTCACTGATTGCTAGACTCCAAGAGATAACACCCAACGAAGATTTGTCAAAATGTGCCACATCCTATGAAACAACCTTGGAGACTAGATCAACTCCACTATGCTAAAGACAGATTCCAAAGTTCACCATGTCGTAGACATTGTACCGGAAACCTGAGTTTATGCAAAGCATTCCAATTCCTACAAGACAGAACAAAACGCCGAGACCCCAGAAAAAACTAAAAAAAATGAAAATAAAAACACCAAAAGAGGACTGCCCCGGGGGGTAGCTAACAAGGCTATTTACAAGATGGGGTACCTCGCAACAAGGCACCCGAAAGAAATATTTACAAGCGGAAGGCTTTACATATAATACAACTTTGGACAAACTTACCCTATTCGAAGTAGTTCTTGAGAAACTATCCATTAACAAGCAATGAGACAGGTTCACCAGTCAGGGTGTTAAGGCGGTAAGTATTTGCCCCACAAATTTTTGAGATTAGATATGGCCCGAGCCAGAGCCGTTGGAACTTGGTATACTTTCCTTTCTTTTCTCGGGCCTTGTCCCACAATAGGACCAGATCCAAATTCTGAAAGGCTTTGTATTTGGCTCTTCTGTCAAACCATCATTTTACCACTGCTTGATGACGCGCAAAATGTTCAAGGGCTACGTCTCATTGTTCTTCCATTTGCACCAGATTTAAGAGCCGAACTTCCACGATATTGTCCCTGTTGCTAAATTCCTGAATAAACTGTAAAACTGGGATCTATAAGTTAACTGGGAATACAAGGTTCTGGTCGTAAACCAGATGGAATGGGGATGTTCCCAAGGTGGTCTTGACACGAATGCGATCTGCCCAGAGAGTGAATTTCAACTTTTGATGCCAATCCCGGGGATTCTATTCTAGTAGGTGTTTGATCACTTCAAGTAGATTTTTATTTGTTGATTCAGCAATGTCATTCCCCTGGGGATAGTAGTTGCTGGAAAACTTCAAAGTGATCCTCCAATTGTAGGTCCATTCGAGTAACTACACCAAAGAAAATGCCGGACCATTGTCACACACCAAAGCAAAGGGCATTCCAAATCGTGTGACAATATTTTCTTCCAGAAATTTGATAACTACGTCTGCCGTGTTGTTTTTGCACTGTATAGCCTCATACCACCGAGTGTAGTAATCAGTAGCAGTGAGAATGTATCAGTGATTGGAAAATGAGTTGGGGTTGATTTCCCTAATGAAGTCAAATGCCCACTGGGTGAAGGGCCTAGCCTCAAAGACTGGTTGTAAAGGCATAGCCGGGTTACGCTCATGATGCACCTCGATTTGGCAAGTATGGCATTTCCTAACATGAGTATAAACATCCTTGAATATACAGGGCTAATAGTATCTGGCTTGAAGGATCTGATGGGCAGTGGTGTTGGTTGATCCATGCCCGATTCCAAACTGCTCATGGAATTCATTAATTACTCTTACAGCTTGGTCTCTATCGATGCACCGGAGGTACACTCCATAGTTTCTGCGGTAGAGCGTGGAGTTTTTGATCATGAAGTGAGTGCTTTTCATCCACAGGGTGCGACATTTGTGGGGAGCTAATCCCTCCTGGGTTTTATTATTTAGTAACAAATCTACCAAATCGGTATACCACGGGTCTTGGGTAATGGACTCCACTGTGTAAGTTTGACATTCTATGCGGGGAGTCTCTTCTACCATCGCTCGACTTAGTCCCTGCCCCCAGACTATCTTCATGGGCTACATTTCTAAGTCATATTCCTAGAGGATGGTCATCCATTTCCCCTATATCTCACCCAATTTTCTCTGCATCAGTAGAGACTTAATGGCCTAGTCTGAAATGATAGTGTGTACCTTACTCCAGAGGATATAATGTTAGAATTTCTTCATGGTGTGAACTAGAGAAAAGGCCTATTTTTCTAGTGATGAATATCGGATTTCAGCATTCTTGAAGGGGGAGCTCATGAAAGCTATTGGTCGTTCTTCCCCTTCAACCTTTTGAGTCAACACTGCTGCAGCAGAGTGCGGCGAAGCAAAGGAGTAAATGTAAAATGGAAGGGAATAGTCTAGACTAGCTAGGACAGGTGCTTCCATTATTGTCTATTTGATCTGGGAAAACGCCCGCTTTGCTTCAGGACTCCACTCAGTCTTGGTATCCTTCTTCATCATTTCATTGAGCAGTTTGACTATTTATGTGAATCCCATGATGAATCGCTGGATGAAGTTAATCTTTCTGAAGAAGGATCGCATCTCTTTCTTACTGTCAGGCATTTGTAAGTTTAAAAATGCTTTGACTCTGTTAGGATCTATGGATATGCCCTTCTCAGAGACGATATGCCAAAGCAAATTCCCCTCGGTGACCCCAAATATGCACTTCTTGGGGTTGAGGGATATTCCATACCAGCAACATCTCTCACAGATTTGAGCAAGATGGGCAGAATGGTCATGCCTATCTCAGGAAAAGATGGTCAAGTCATCCATGTAGATGATTATGCACCGATTCACAAGGCCCTCGAATGCAATGTCCATGGCCTTTTGAAATGTAGCCCCTGCATTAATCAGACCAAAGGGCATTCTCCTGTATGAAAATGTTCTCCACTTGGTGGTAAATGCTATTTTCTCCCTATCTTCATACTTAACCATGACCTAGTTATATCCAGAGTACCCATCCAAGAAGGACATCATCTGGGATCCATTCACTATCTGCAACACCTCATCCAACGAAGGGAGAGGGTGATTATCTTTCTTGGAGGCCTTGTTCAAATTTTGGAAATCCACGCAAAGGCGGATCTCACCATTCTTCTCCCTCATAGGGACTAGGTTGGAAACCCACGTAGTGTGCCAGATTGGGAAGATTATCTAGGCTGATAGTAGTTTTTCTACCTCTTGACAAATCAGAGGCTCTATCAGGGGGTTGACCAGTCTTTTCTTTTGTCGAAAGGGCTTAGCATCAGGTTTCAAGGGAATAGTATGGGTCATGATGGATGTGTCATATGTTTTCAAGTCTTCATAACCCCAGGCAATTACGTCGATGTATTCTCGGAGAACCGTGAGAATATTCTCCTATTCCTCAAGGGAACAAGAGGTACCAATGTGAATCATCTTTTCCTCACCGGGCTGGCCAATGTTAACCTTTTTAAAATTTCCTCCCTCAGAGGAGGATGACACCTTTTCCCAGGCTCGAGGGTCCAAGTTGAAGATTCATTCCAGCACAACCATCCACTTCGGGATGGTGTTAGTAGGTAGGTCCATGATCCCATCGTCCTTGTCACCCTGCCCAGTATCGTCATGGTCTTGTTCTTCCACTATCTAATTTTTAAAGACGCCAACATTCACCATGAAGGCCAGGATATGTTGATCATCCTCAAAAACCTAAAAGTTGGTGACATTATCTAGAATGGACGGGGTGGGGACCATTTCAATTGAAAATATCCAGAGTCGCGAGCTGGCCATTGGCTCAAGTGTGCTGGTAGAAATGGCAAGGGCATCTAAGACATAGTTCTATCGTCGGGGAATGAGGTCAATGCCAAAGGCATCAAAATCCTCAATAAGGCTCCAAGCCTGATTGCGGTACGCGGCCAACCTTTTGTTGTGGCATGTGTATTGACTCCAGACTTGTTTGACAATCAACTCCGAATCACCCAGAGCCCAGAGGCGGGTGACACCTTTCCTTAATGTAAATAAGAGTCCAAGGACCAAAGCCTCGTACTCTGTGACATTGTTTGTACAATTAAACTACAGTCTATAGGATGCGAGGAAGGACTTCCCTCATGGGTTGATTAATTCTACCCCAGCCCCGCAGCCTTGTTTGGATCGGGACCCGTCAAATTTGAGGGTCCATAAGTCATTGTTCATAATCTGGGGCTGGGGAAGGGGAGTGGTCTTTGGATTGCTATTAAGAGATTTAGGAGGAGCTCCCTCCTGAACTACTGGCATGGAGGTAGAGTTTACCTCCGGAGGTGTTTGGATTTGGGATTCTCACGGAGACGGCACCAGAGGAGCGCATCCCATAGGAACACTGGGCTCCAGGGAATCAGGTATATATTCTTTATTCTGGAAGGTATCGAGGTGTCGATTAGCGATCGAAAGGCAAGGCCCACACTCGAGCTCTAAATATTTTTGATAGTGTACTCAGCACAAAGTGCCAGATAGTAGTGTAGCGAGGGTTAATGTGGCACCTTGAGAGTCGATCTCAACTCTCATCTTTTCTTCTAGGACCTCGGCTCTCTGCAGCACTGTGGGATCCCTTCCGGGGATGAAATTGAATGTTAAGATTTTAAAGGGTCGGTACACCCCCGGGGAAGCCTAAGAGAAGAAGACCTCATTGACCCTCCCAACCTCGGTAAGGGCCTATTTCATCTGGGGTTCACTCTCGACCCAGATCTGATTTGATTCTCCTTCCCAGGGGAGTCATAAATGGGTGAAGTCGGTCAAAAAGTATCCATTCAAGGACTTAGACCAATTCTGACTTAATAACATCCTGTAAGTCTCTGGGATGTCCACCACTTGGATGTCAATTATACTGGCTATCCTGGGGTCCTGGTTAAGCTATATCTGGACATTCTTCGATTTTCCCACCATTTTTACAGCAGTCTTATCTAGCTGGATCACTACACCATTAGATGGGGTGGGATGGAATCTGAGCTTCTGACAAATAGACAAGGGCATGATGTTACCTGAAGCTCCGGAGTCTACTAAAGAATTATGTATATTTTTGGCTTGGATATTCAGGCCCAATAGAAAGGGGGGATCCTCATTGTTCCCCTGGAAGACGGCCACATTAGCATCTTCGAATGAGACAGTCTTGGGCGTGCGGCTGATAGCTTTCGGGTTCCCCAAGAGCTTCAGAAGAGACTTCTTCTGCTCGGGACAGTTCAACAAAACCTCCATCAAGGTCATGGAGGTGGTGGTCTATTCCAACACCTTTATAATGTCGAATCTTCCTCCTGAGAACTGGTGATTTCCCTCAGCTAGGTCTTTCACTTGGTTAGAGATAGGACCTTTTGGAGGAGTGGGTCAGTCAGTCATGTTATTCTGGGGAAGAGGAGTGTCTTTGATAGGAGGTGTGGGCATGTAAGCTGGTCCTTTACCAACCTGACTTTGGGTATTATATGGAGTCCACAGGTTAGTAAAGGCGTTGGCCTCAAAGGGTGGGATATATTCATCGAAGAATCCCTACAATTCGGATTCCTCTTCATCCTCCCTGGAAGTTTCAAAGAAAATGGTATCACAGGTGAAGGCACTGTGGGTTGGCTCTTGGACAGGAGGCTCTAGAGGGGTGGTATCATGCGACTACTGCCTGTCTAGCTGGGAGATCATGATGACCTTTTCCAACATAGCACAATTAACTTCATTGTGTGAACCCGTATCGTGCAATCTACACCAATTAGTCATGGGCTGGAAGTCGGCAACTGGTGTGAAATGTGATGGTCCAGCACCATTTTGGTTGGCATTCTGGTTGGGAGGGGGGCCTCCGGTATTTGTGTTATTATTCTATTGTTGTTGATTGGGCCTAGGCCCATTGTTAAAGTTTCTTCCTCTGGCATTGTTGTTTTGTTGGCCGGAAAAAATGTTTCCCCTCTGGGAATTTGAATTTTGGGGTGTGTAGGACCCCGCCTTCAGTTGGCCCATGTCCATAGTCAAGGTAGACAACATTCGCCAGAGGGATTCAACCTCGGCGGTCAAATAAGTGTTGGCATTACAGTGTGATGGTTGTTGTTGTTGGTTTCCTAGGAAAGCATCAGTATTAGCCAGAGTTGAGGGCAGCAATCCTCCAGTCGTAGACGATTGAAAGAAGGGCACTCCAGACGGTTGTGTCTGAGGCTGTTGTGCCTGTTGCGGCTGATTCCAAGGGAAAGTTTCTAGACCTGGCACCATCTGGGTATGCATTGGGTAAACGTACCAGGCCTGCTAGTCTATTAGGGGTGGCAGAGGATTCATCACCATGGAGGGGGCTCCCATCACCAGATTGGGGTTGTACCCCCCGGCATACACGGTTCTGCTAGGGATCATGTTGAAGGGCATGCTTTGCCCAATCCTGCCCGGAGATTTGTTAAGACCATGGGACAATTCTAAAGCTAGGTTGTAAACTTTTGCCAAAGTGTCTCGATCGCCCGTGGTGGTTGTTCTCCAAAGGAGAGTGGCGACAAAGGGGTCCATCGTGTTAAGGTAGGTCTATATGGTTACTTCTAGGGATGGAATAAAAGGGTCTGTGCACCGCTTTAAGGCGCATTGCAACATATGGTTGAATATTGTGAGAGGTTCATTGGGTTCCTTCTTGATGGAGATGAACTAGCTGTAGGCCTAAGCTGGGTCCACATGTATGCGAAAGGCAGCCAGGAAGGCGTCCTCCATGTCCTGCCAACTGTTTATGGAGTTGGCAGGAAGGTTAAGGTACCAGTTCAACTTGCCTTGTCCTAAAGACAAGAGAAACATCTGAGTCACAACATCTTCATGCTAGATTCGGTGTCAATTCATGGCATCCTTATATGCCTGTAAATGCTTTTCTGCGGTTTGTGAGCCTAAGTGCTCATATCATGGGCAGATCTTCTCCGGGTGGGAGGGTAAGTCCTTGATTGTGCCCAAAAAAGTTTCCATTGGGGACCCAGTGTTTCTAAAATATGTGACCATTGAGGGAACTATATTTTGGGCAGTTCAGACACTGGTTCCCAGGATTAGCTAAGGAGTCTTGATATTCTAAGGTATGCTAGACCCCCAGACAATAGTGGCTGGTATGATTTTTGAGGTCCATTTCTTTCGAGCAGGAGGCTCGAGTTTGACAAACCTTCTGGGGTTTGGGGCAGACCTAAGGATTCTTTCAAATTTTGTTGGACGGGAGAAAGACCTAATCCCGCTGAAGGCTTGACTCTTAAAACTATAACTTGGGGAACCCTCAGGAGGTGTAAAATTGGAATCTCGGGAGGGGGATGATTTCATGCCCTCCTTCTACCGCCAGTTTTTGTTGATGGGGTTTTGTTGACCGGATCTACCAACAGTCATAAGTTGTCACCGGGTATCGGAGATACCGACCAACTCCGCTGTAAAGGTTATTCGGGGGAGTTAGATTCCCTGGGCCTTCAAGAAACTGGGTGTCGGGTCACGATGGTGGAGGGTTTAGTTGGGAGAAGTGACTATTTTTGAGGGGGATAGCTAGTTTCTTCAACTCGTTCCCATCGGAGATTCAATAAGGTAAGGTTTCCCCTAGCATTCTACACTTAGCAAATAAAATGAAAAAGATCCTGCAGGGTTAGAAATACTTCATCTAACTGTAGTCATGTTTAAACATCTAGAACATCAATAATACTCTAACATACTACACTAAATACCAAAGAAATACACAACCATCAGTTAGTATTTTATCAGTAGCGAGGGTAAAGAGGTTGTTGATCTATTTTAACATATCAGAGTAGAAGACATAAAGAACATGAAACATGAAATACCATTAACTCAGAAGCAGGAATGCCAAGAACATCATTGCAAAGAATTCTTCCTTCTTCATTAATGTCTCTTCTAGAAAGCACTGGTGTGTGATATAATGATGGCCCCAGGGGAGCGTCAAACTGTTAAAAATAGAACAATGGAGCATTGAGCTCTGCAACTAAAAAAATGAGAAATTGTCTTTCTATTACTGTGGACAACAAAATCATCAATTTTGCCGACCCCTAGAAATGGGTTGGTCTGGCTATTTATACAATTCTCTTCTAACCCTAACCCTATTTTACATCATGTTTCAATAAATTACAATACCTGGGGGCCGGTACTACCTGCGCCACCCTACAAAAGACCTTGAGATGGAATAGGCCTGCCAAGTCAGAAGAATGAGACAAGAATATACAGCGAAAGAATTGACCTCAAGAAGAGAGCCAGGAAGGAGAAGGAAGAAAGTAGGTCCCCTAGGGATCGAGGCTACATGCCTCATAAATGGGAAATGTGGTGCCCTGTCTCCAATGTGCTAGGTGTACCTCTGAATGACACCTCGAGAAGACCATCTTGTCAAAAAACTAACTATTGAGTCGACGTCCCCTTGATGTAGCCAACCACCTTCTGACAGCCTTTATTAACTTCTTTTGAAAGTGATCAGTCAGCCTCGAGGACCGGGACACGGATCACTTGAAAGAATACAAAATTTTGGATCTGAGACTCCAGGATCTGGGAAATTACTTCCCCAAAAGAATAAAGAATACCCAATGTTTGATTTTTTCTCGGCCTCCAGAGAAAGCTCAAGGTTGTTTATTATCATTGAAACCCTGGAGGAGGAAAAAAATGCCATCTTCATCTACATCTCTTAGACTGGCCCTTCAGTACTTAGCCACTTCAATTTGTTCCCCTAGGTCTGGAACATTGTCTTTAAATTCATCGGCCATCTTTGCCACGTCATGACCACTAAGCACCATACGAGTTAAATTTGTCATTTGGGCACCATTTATCCCCTCTGGGGATTGATACCAGGACTTCATCATTTTATCAAAACTTCTCAAAATTGAATCCTCTGGTGTGCATGTATCTGTACTAAGGGGGTCAGCCCCGAAAGTCTTTGCCACAAAAGACTTGTATAAATTGAAAGAATATTTTACAGCATTGACTTTATCTTGCAGAGTCCCTACTAGTTGCTTGGTTACCTCCAATGTGAGGCCAAGTCTAGAGTGTTGGGTGCTCACAAAATCAAATAATTCCTCCCCCAGAATTCTGGATTCAGAAATCATCTCCTCTCCCAGGCCAAGGAGTTCTTCAAGATCCACCTTCCATGCTTGATAATTCTTGATATCACCCTCCCATAGGTCAATAAGAGTCTTCGCCTGATGTACAACATGTCAGGCTATATATAAATCTGGGAGGGTGGATACCAGGAAACGTTGGGTGTTTCCTATTTGCAGGGCGACCCACTCATCCACTGCTTAGGCCTTCTTCTTCATAATTCACAGGGAGTCTATGTCACTCTGCGTTAAATCTTCAAAGGTGGAAGCCTTCAGAGGAGCGACGTTGATAGGTTAGGCCAGCTCAGTGAGCAACCCCATAAGGTTTGTGTTCTTCACCTTTTCTACTTTGAGCCTTTGGGCTTCTTTCTCATAACGGGCCTCTACTGCCCTAGTTGCCTCCTTCAACAAATCCACCTTGCCTTGTTTTCCCCTTTTACCCAGTGATACCTTTGCAACACTGTAATCTCCGAGCTCTGCAATTTCTTCATCAGCACCTAGGGGAGGTGTCACCATAATGGCAACTGCTTCCCCACCTGACTCGGTTCGAAGAGTATGAACCATTTGGGCTTTCTTGGCCTTTGGTGGGGCATGGACCTGAGCCATCATTTCAGCTAGGGAGAGAGGAATTATGGGAGTGGATGGAGTTTTTCCTTTTCTACTCTCTATTAACCATTAAGGTGGTAGGGGTGGCTTTTCTTCCAGAATCTATTCCCTTGGTTCTTCCCTGGTGTCCTGCGGCTGTTGCCCCTCAGTGGTGTGGACCTCATCCGTCCCTCTCCCTACATCTTCTTCTTTTGTAGCAACATTTTTCTCAGCAACCCCCATCTCCTCAACCTTGTCCTTTGTATCCATCACTTTGTCTAGACTTTTGTCAGGTTCCTTGGGGATTTCCTCTTCATACTGCTCTTCTTGTTGCTCTTCTTCTACAGCCAGGGCTTCTTCCTCTATTGGTGCATCCTGTGGCTGTAGGGGAGGTGTTGGGCTGAGATTTAAAGTTTGGGCCACGGTAATCACCTGCCCAAAGGTTGCTCCCAGGAGTGGCACCTAAAATGTGGCGGCTGGGGTTACGGTTATTCCCGAAGGTCCGGTTCCCCCAGCAGATGCCATTTGTTCACCCTACCTTTGTTGGTCCACCCCCAGACCCCGCATCTCTTGAGCCTCGGAGGAAATCTCTGACTCTGGCTCCCTTTCTTCTATCTGCTTTTCCTACCCCTACGCAGGCTCTTATTCAGGAGCTTCTTGCTCTGCAGCTTCTTGTTCTGCCCCTGGGACTTTTGTCCCTGCTTGTCTGGTGTCCCCCTGCAAGTTTCCAAACTTGTCGGCTGCAAAGACATCATCAAATTCCTCCTGCGAAGGGCGACTGGGTGAGACTTTAGCAGGCGTTGTTTCCTTCTCTGGCTTCAGGGAACTGGAAGAGAGAATCTCCACTTGTTGGGCCTGGGACATTCCCAACTCTAGCTTTGCCTTAGGCTTTTTGTTAAGCCTTTTCTTTCTTTGTGTAACCAAATGTGGCTCCGCATCCCTTATTGCTACAGCTTCCATGGGATCCACCCCCGTTGCCTTTACCATTAAGGCTGCCAACGACAGGGAGGAAGAGGGACGAATTGGCCCGGCCATGAGCATTGGAGTAGCAAACCGCATTATTAATTTCTCCCTCATCTGCTGGGAGACTGCCACTGATTATTTTATTTTCTCTTTTATGGGGACTTCTTGCGTAGGAGGGGTTGTATCTATCTCTTTTCCTTTATCATCTCTCTGCGAAGAAGTCCTGGCCCCCGGAGTTAATTTTGGTGTCGGCTGGGCTTCTCGGTGGGTACTTCTAGGGAACACCTTCTTGAAATAGGCATGACTTCGACCACCTCTCGAGTGAAGTCCTCAATTATAGGCCCTTCCTAGGCATCCCAATTTACCAGTGGAAGAGTCATTGTATTGATCCCCTTTTCCTTGTACTGGGGATCGATGGTGGGGGCGACGTCTGAGAAGTCCTCTGGGAACCTCTGGAGCTTCAACCTTTGCATCATGTCGGCCATCATTCTGACATAGTGCTGGCTCTGCACCTCCACGTCATCTTGGTAATTTGTCCAAAAATCCTCCATATGGATGTGATGGGGCTTTGAAGCCTGAGGCAGTGCCCTTGCAATCTTTTTGTGCGGATCAAAATTTTTTCGCGCCAAGTAAAATTCTTCCAAGTTGTAGCTTTTCAATTCATTGTCCGCCTCCTTTGCGGCAGCCAACCTGCATGTGTAGTTCCCACAGATTATTGGGAATAGAATGTTGGGTATCTTTTTCAAGGCAAAGAGGGCATGCACCTCCATTATTTTTTCTACAGTATTCTAAGAGCATGATCTTGTCCCCGCAGTGTTTGGGCAACAAGTAGGGTTTCCCAGAGAAGCCGGTGACCCTAATGTAAGTGTGTTGTTAGAACTGGATGTAGTAGTGTCCATAACTATGGACCAAATTCATCGCTTCTGAGGATAGGCGGTATCCGTCGTCTTGGGTGGGTGTGAGTAGGTGATAATAAATGAACGCGTCATTTACCTAGCAAAAACTGGGGAAGATGGCCTCCCATTGAACCTGTGGGAAATAGTCCCATAGTGCCTTTTGTCCCTGGCTAATCTCGAGTACGTCATTTATAAGTAGGCCATAAGCGTGGGGCCTCTACTGTGCTAGGGCCCAGAAAATATAGGAAGACATGTAAAATTTCTTCTTCCTGTTCAGTTGAAGGAATGTGGAGTCGACATGGTTGGAAGTTATTGCTACCCAGTCGAAGTATCCTCCTTTGGTAGAAATGTCGAGGAGGAAGTAATACATCCATCTAGCAAATTCTTGGGCGGAGGGCTACCCAAAGACCCAGGCCAACACTATCATTCCCATTTGGATACTCTCTTTGAACTCAGAGTGGGGAATCTCTATCTTCATTCTCTTGGGGTCCCTTTTCAGAACCTTGAGCCAATGGGTATTCATGTATACCTGGGTGGCATCCTCCAGCTGTGTGAATTGGGCCAAGGCATCCGTCCTTGTAACCACTAAGGCCTTGGCAAATTGTGGGATTCCCGCACCCGCCTGAAATGTGTCTGGGTCAAGGGATACCAGAGGAGTAGGGTATCCAGTTGGTTCTGCGGCTGTGAGCATAACAGCCCAAACAGAAGAGTTGTAGTTGGTGGCCAGCATCAAGATAAGCTCTGGAGATTGTATAGAGCATGGGAAACAAGCCACCTTAAGGATTCCAGAGTCCTCGACATTGATTTCCAGCTGATCTCTAGCCTGTCACTAGATGTACATGATTTTTACCAGGGCCTGCATTTCTGTCCATGTTCTGACGCTAGTGTCGGTAATAAGCTTAACTTTGGACTCGATCTTCGAGCCCATGATAACACCGTCTTGTACAGACTTCATGGTTAGGGGCATTTTCTCTAGGGCCTTTTCCATTTTGTACTTTACTGCCACCCTGGTGGCCACCGTGGAAGGTAGCTCTAGACTTCCGGGTGGGGAGGATGCAGATACTTCAGACATGCTTGGGAAGTGTACTCCAGAAACCTACAAGGCAAAGCCACCGTCAGAATATATTAATCAAAATAAATATTCTGGGGTCTGGAGATCTTATCACACTTGGTAAAGACACGTGATGGATAATGGTAGGAGACCCAGAGCCTAGAGAAGTAACCATTGGTGAGGACATGTAAAAGGTGAGTCATGAAGCCCACGTGGGCACCATGTGCATGGGTATTAAATAGGAGTTATGGTGATGACGGTGGAGCCAACTATCTGAACACGCAAAAAGTGAAGGCCACCTGGCTAGAATTGATTGTGCACATGGGACATAAATGAGGGTCTGACTAGTTTTATGGAGGAGAGAGAAAATTGCCTATTTGAGACCGGCCGAGAGCCAATTTTCAAACAGGTGGTTTTTTGCCCCAAAACAAACTCATGGGCGGAAGACCAGCAACACAGGTGACTCAACCACCTTGCCAAGCCACCCAGAAGGATATACATAAAATCCAAGGGATATATACATGGGAATGGAGGGAATATACACCAAATATATATGAATCTACACACATACACACTATGGAACGACGTCCGCAGGAAACCAGGCAAGGCGGAGTATATAGCTTTATACAAAATCTACAAATTGATCGCTTCTGTGCAGAGGGCGGACAACCCTCTGGCAGAGCCGACCCACCAACGGGTGGCAAAACCAAAAAAATAGGAAACAACAAAATAGAAAGACAACAATAAACAAACGACGAAGAAGAAATGCCAGGCAAACAAAAAGAAAACTAGCAGGAACAGAGATACCAACCTGAGAATGCTGAAAGGTGGAGGAAAGGAGGAAGTTACCACAAGAGCTCTGCAACAGCTATAGTTATCAAATGGTCACAACCGCCACCACGAAGCACCCATAATCACCTTGGAAGGGATGGAAGTGTTAAGCACTGATTATCACTAACTCTTTGCAAATTGCTCTGTAATCGCTCTAAAATTGCTCTGAGTGCTCAAGTATTTTAATCACGGTAAATGTAAAAATGACAGATAACTTCTATATATACTCATGGTAAATAGGTAGTCCACCTCCTTCCGGCTATCTCCGGACAAGCAAACCTCCGGACCCTAGACCCAGGGATTCCCTGCGACGATAACCTAAAGAACATCGTGGCAAAGAATCCCGGAGTCTAGAGTCTGGCTCCCAGTGAAGAACGACCTCCGAGACCGGAGTCCCGAAGACAAAAAACCAAATAAACAAAACACAACAACGGGGAAGAAAAACCCCAAAGAAAGAAAACAAAAGGGAAAAAAGACAAGGCCAAGCCGCAAGCAAAAACAAACAAAAGAAAAAAAGGGGGACCCAACATTTTGCACACAAAATGTAGGGACGGGGATGTAGGGCATAACAAGAACCAGAAGGGGCCTACCTGAAAAACTACGGGGAATGAGGAGTAACGAGCACAAGAGGCACTCTACAACTAACCATTCTCGAATGGCCATGAATGCATAACTGATAATCTCTAATAAAATATTGCTAATCACCAAGAGAAAATTAAACTTAACCACTGTTGGATTTCCTTAATCAACTTTGAATCGCTTTAATCGCTCTGAGTATTTTGTTCGTGGTAAGTTTAAAAATGACTGGTAAATCCTATTTATACCACAAGGGTAAAAACACATGTTTCTTTCTTCCACAAACCTCGGGAAAGGCAAACCCCCAGACTCTGGACCCGAGGATTCCATGCAACCACACCTTCTAACAAGAGAAGACATGATGATAGAGAATCCCAGAGTCTGGGGTTTGGCAAGAACAAAGAAGACAAACACTATGGGGCTAGGCCCCGAAGCAAAGAGAACCAAAAACAAAGAAACTAACCTTTGTGGCAGCAAGGGCCAGAGAAAGAAAAAGAGAAAATAGATAAGACAAATGTGAAAAAAAGGGGGACCCAACATTTTTCCTACAAAATGTAGGGACAGGTATGTAGGGCATAACAAATTCTAAAGAAAAAACCTAAGTTTTTCAACTCTTAGTACTCAAAGGACAAGGAATGTCATTATGCTAGTGAGGGTATATCTGATGATGAGGATGGTGACTATGATGAAATTGGATTTATTGCGATTAAGGATGATGAACCTATGCATAAATAAAAATCCTTAGTATCCTGAGTTGAAGAGAAATCTGAATGGGTTATAGACAGTGGTTGTTCACATCATATGAATGGAGATAAAAACAAATTTGTGAGTTTGAAAAGACATGATGGTGGTGTTGTTAGATTTTGTGATAATACTCTTAAACTTATTGTTGGGATTGGATTTATTTATTTGGATGGAAAGACTAACACTAACATTGTATTACATGTTGATGGACTTAAGCACAATTTGTTGAGTGTTGGATAGCTAGTGGACAAGGGTTATAAACTAAATTTCATTAATGGGAAATGTTCTATCAAGAGTAAATCAGGAGACTTGATAGCTCCTAGTACTAAATCTAGAGGTAATGTATTTGAATTGAACACATCTGAAGCTTCTTGTTTTATTGTGAAGGTTGATGATAGTTGGTTATGGCACAGAAGATTTTTTCATGTTAACTTTGATAACATTGTGAAGGCAAGTATGAAAAAAGCAGTAAGAGATCTACCTAAAATTATAAATCCATCTAACACTATGTGTAGAGAATGTGTTATGGGGAAACAGACTATAAACACTTTCAAGAGAAAAGCTTATTCAGCAAAAGGGAAGTTGGATCTGGTGCATACAGATTTGTGTGGTCCTACAAGAACAAGATCATACTATGGTGAAAGGTACTTTATACTATTTTTCGATGACTTTTCTAGAATGATGTGGGTTACATATTTGAGAGAGAAATCTAAAGCATTTGACAAGTTTAATTTATTCAAGGAAAAAGTTGAGAATGAATCTGATTTAAAGATGAAGTGTTTGAAATTAGACAAAGGAGGAGAGTTTACATCAAAGCTATTTAATACATACTATAAAAAATGGAATACACAGACAGACTTCAGCCCCTATAACTCCATAATAGAATGGGATAGCAAAGTGAAGAAACAGAACCATATTAGATGTTGCAAGGACTATGTTGCTAGAAGGAAATGTGTCACATGTTTAATAGAGAGAAGTAGTTGGGACTACTGTGTACACACTGAACAGAATTTAGATTAGAGAAGGTACAAGTAAAAATCCTTATGAATTATGGTTTGATCGTACACCTACTGTGAAATATTTTAGAATATTTGGAAGTAAATGTTATATCAAGAAAGATGATGAGATAGGAAAGTTTGATACTAGGAGTGATGAAGGAATCTTTCTTGGTTATTCCACTAAGAGTAAATCATACAAATGTTTAAATCTGAGATTGAGGAAATTGATTGAAAGAGCCAATGTGAGGATAGATGAAAAGCTTCAAATTCAGGAAATGATATATGATTGTGGTCAGATAACATAAACAAAAGAGGTTGTTGTTGAACCTAAATAACCTTTGATGATCGAGAATGAGATTGAAGAAGAAGAATAGACCGAAGCTACTGAGACATTGAAAACACCAAGGTATGTCAAGAAGAACCATCCTGAAGATCAAATTATTGGTGATGCAAACAAAGGGATGATGACTAGATCTAAAGCTAGAGATGAAATTTGTTTCATTTCTCAAGTTGAACCAAAGACTATTGATGAAGTATGTAGAGATGAATCTTGGACTAAAGCTATGGAAGAAGAACTAGAATAAATAAAGAAAAAAATACTTGGGAATTGGTTCCAAGACCTAAGAATAAAAATGTGATTGGTACTAAATGGGTTTTTAGAAACAAAATGGATGAGGAAGGAACAGTGGTAAGAAACAAGGCAAGACTGGTATGTAAAGGCTACTCGCAACAAGAAGGCATAGACTATGAAGAAACATTTGCTCATGTTGCTAGATTGGAAGCTGTGAGATTATTTATTGCTTATGTTGCACATAAAGACTTTAAAGTGTATCAGATGGATGTGAAGTCAACATTCTTGAATGGTGATCTAGAAGAAGTTTACATTGAGCAACCTGATGGTTTTCCTTTGACAGATGATGAAAACATGGTTTGCAGACTGAAGAAGGCAATGTATGGAATGAAACAAGCACCAAGGGCATGGTATACAAGACTGGACAAATATCAACTTCATCTTGGTTTCAGAAAAGGTAACGCAGACAGTAATTTGTAGTTAAGAACTGATGAAGATGGAATCTTAATTATAGAAGTTTTTGTTGATGATATCATTTTTGGAGGCAATGACAAGATGAGTAAGAAGTTTGCTAAAGAAACAAAAAATGAATTTGACATGTCAATAATTGGCGAGATGAAATTTTTTCTTGGTTTGCAAATAAATCAGAGTAAGAATGGTATTTTTATATCTCAAAACAAGTATCTTAAGGAAATATTAAAAAAGTTTTGAATGGAAGATTGTAAACATGTTGGAACACCTATGGTGACAGGAAATAGACTGACTAATATTGATGAGACTCAAAGTGTTGTTCAGACTAAGTATAAATTGATGATTGGAAGTCTACAATATCTAACACACACTAGACCAAATGTTACCAATGCAGTTGGAATTGTGGCTAGATATCAGGCAGATCCAAAAGAGACACACTTTGCTATTGTAAAAAGAATTTTTAGATATTTGAAAGGGACAGTAGAATATGGATTATGGTATGAAAAATCTAATGCTTTTACTTTGCAAGTTTTTATTGATGCTGATTGAGCAGGTAATGTTGATGACATGAAGAGTACAAGTGGTGGTGCATTTTTTTTGGGGAAAAGTCTAGTTTCTTGGTTGAGCAAGAAGTAGAACTATATTGCTCAATCTACTACTAAGTCAGAGTATGTTGCTGCTATAATAAACTATATACAAGTTGTTTGGATGAAACAAATGCTGAAGGACATTGGAATAATTTTCAAAGAACCAGTAGTTATCCATTGTGATAACACTAGCACAGTGAATATGTCAAAGAATCTTGTAATGCATTCAAAGACTAAACATATTTATATTAAGTATCATTTATTGAGGGAGAAGGTAGCAGATAAAGAGATTAAACTGGAGTATATTAGAACCAAGGAACATATAGCAGATATATTTACTAAAACTTTGCCAAAAGATGCTTTTGAATATCTCAGAGGCATGCTTAGGGTGATGGCCCCTCCGTGTGGTAACTAAATGATGTAGATGTGCATCAGTTCAATAGATCTTAGAGCTATATCATTCTCTGGACTTGATGTATGGATCTACTCCTTAGTGATAGGGAGCCTCCTTGGTAACCTTCTGAGTTTGCTTGAAACTGTTAATAGGTCTCTCTTAGGACCTCTAGGGCTTCCTCAATCCACCCTCCAACACCTTGAAGAATCAGTTCTTCCTCTTCA
>MU226436.1:5622296-5649264 GCA_018584345.1 Thuja plicata
TTACTCCACCAATCCACCTTATCTAACCTTAGTTAGACCACCTAGGGTATCCATGGACCCTAAGTACCACCATGACATCACTCCGCCCATTGATGACATCATCAAGGACAGTCCACTAAACAAGAGCTAAACTAACCAAAATGAAGCATAAAATGAAACCTATCTAAACTAATCTTGGTCAACATGACCTTATGTATTTACAATGCCCTACTAGAGGGTCTTACACACACTAACACACCAAAAAGACAAGAGACCACCATATTTGATGGCATCTCAAGGGTGCTCCTGCACCACTTAGGGGGAGTGATCACATGAGAATAATATGGAGTACATTTGGGTGATCTTGCACGTAGCTAATTAGACATGAAGATTTGAAAAAGCTACACCTTACATAAGACTATAGTTGAGTTATGGCACCCTTTGCCATTGCTTCCAAAGGGGGAAGGAATCTATGAGAAAATCCCTACCATTTTGGGGAGATTTGTGTTGAGGATATTAAGAAGATTGTATTGAGAGAGTACTTTTGGGTTGATGCATATGGATTTTTCCATATGTTTCCATCAATTCTAAAGGGGGAGATTGTTGGGTGATATCAGTTTTGGTTACTAATCATGATGTTGATATTCATGTTTTGTCACTGATGTTAACATATATTTCTATGGAGAGGATAGACTGGCTACTTGACTAGAAGGAGTGTATGGACATTGTACAGATGATTCAGAATGATCAAAGTTGGATTTTAGCAGAAAGATGTGTGTTGAACTTATTCCTAAGGTTGCTTGGTTTAATGTTACATATTGTGGATGTTACAGTTGATTTGGTGAAGACTGGTTTTCTAGACTGTAACTGTGATAATGGACAGAGCAGGTCTCTGTGCTTTGGGTATATCTTTTTGGCAAAGATATTTCAGATGATGCAAGCTTACTAGTGGATAGCCGACATATGTTGGAGTATGGGCTGAGTTCTATTGTTTTTTGGTTACTAGTGACGTCAGCTATGGCGTGTACTCTAAAGGAGACGCATTTGCTGGCCGACTTCAGACATGTAGCATGTAATATGAATTGTGAGCATGGATTGTGGATTTGAAAGCATAATTGATGGATTGTAAATGATGTTTACTTGTTATAGGTACTGTGTGTATCTTAGCAAGGGTTCAAATAATTATTTGTATATTGGAAATCCCTAATCGACTAACCTAATTAATTATTTTTGTATTAAGAAAGCTTAACTGGATGACCTAATTAATTATTGTAAGAGGGTATGTATGAGTGATCTTTTCTTTTGAAAAGGTGTGACAGAGAAAGAAAAATGTGAAGAAGTAAAATCTACGAGTAGAGAAGAGTTTATGAGAAGAATACTTCATCAGAACTAACCAAGCAAATACAGTTGCCATCAGACAGTTAACTGGATTGTGTATTTGCTTTATACACTTGATTCATATTGTAAATCCTTGAGGGTGGCTTTAACCTTCTTTGGGAAGTGTGCCTTGGTAGTGAGCCTACTATTTTCTTTGACTCCTAACATGGACTGTGTACTGTAATATTGTAACAAGCTCCTAACATGGCTAATATCTTTTAATAGGGATACTATACTCTCAGTACATTATTTGTGGGTGTTAATTCCCACTGGGGCTTTACCTTTAATAGGGTTTCCTCGACAACAAATATTGTGTTATGGTGTTGGAATTTACTATGTTATCATTTATATTTGCAGATTTGGTTTATAAATTTTAAAGTTTAATAATCTATACTACAACTAATTCACCCCCCCCCCTCTCAGTTGTCTTGTGAACTGTTATTCCTAACACAAACTGGTTAAAGACATAACCAAGCATTTTTTGCAAACATTACCGAGCGATAGAGGATAGAGCATTAACCGAGCAGAAAGAGTATGAAGAATCAAATGAACAGAAGTTAACAAATTGATCAGAGGTATTATGTACTTAGCATAGATCTAAAAATCTGCAAGCAGAGTTGTATTTGAATCAGACCATTATTGTATCAGTTTAACCATTGTTACAGATAAATCTCTTAACCGAGTAGGACGTGAAATTCTTTATTATGACATTCTAATGAATGTTGAGTGTTTTCTTGTTGACCCCATAGTGAATGATTGGTCAAGAGAGAATTGATAGTTTTAAATCCTCTAACCAGGCCACATTTAACAGTGTGCATTGTAATCTTTAATAGGGTTAGCTCTTAACCAAGCTCACTTCAGAAGAGTGAAATATTTTGGGTTAATGATCCTAGGTGGTTTTTCCCTTAGTAGGGTTTCCATGTTAAAATTCTATGTGTCAATGTGTATGATTTTTGTGGATTATTATTTTTCTTTACACATTACTTTATCTACATTGATCGGTAATCACAGTATTAATTTACTGCTACGCGGTATATGACTAGACAACTTATTTGGACTAAAATTTGAAGATACATTTTACACTTCACCGAGTTGATTTATACATTTAAAATTATTTTTATATATATCTGGGATAATTTGAGACTGTAGGATAATTGGGAACTAGCTGATTCACCCCCCCTATGAGTTTTTCTAACAGTTCAGACCGATTGGCTCTCAACTTAGTGTGAATATTACCCATTTTCCCACCAAATGTCTTAGCAGATTCAATGTGAGGATTAAAATTGGCCATGAGTAGCCTAAGCTCCTATAAGGCTTCACTCTTTTTCCTTTCCAAATCATTCAAAAATTCAGAAATATCATAAATAAACTTCAAAATTTTAGTACCTTCAGTCAATGTGCTCTTCATTTGGTTAACAAATTTTGTGAGTGTTTTATTATGAGTGACAATTGACTGAGCTAACTTCTCTGATCTTTTCTTCTCATAGGCCTTCTCTGTCATCAAATGTGTTGCATATTGTAGACTCTTCAACTCTTCACCAGTTATAGCTACTAGATGGGCTAACTGATCTAAGGCTCTAGCATCTTCATCGTATGTCTCAGTGCTCAATAATTCTAAAAATAAGTCTCTCACGGTAACAATTACATGAGCACCTTTTTCCATCATATTTTTTTTTTTTTGACTTAATTACAACAACAATGTTGATCATTTCCTTAGGGCTCATTGCACTAACATCAATCTATCCTTTAAGTGCTAAGTCCTCATCAAGTTGTATCTCAGACTTTGTTGTAGGAGTGACCTTATCTGCACTTTGATCCTTTTCAATAACTTCTTCTTGTACTTGTTTCCCCGTGATCTTAACTTATGTATCTTCCTTTTCCTTTTCCTTCTCTTGTGATTGCACATTGGTAGTGTCTTTTCCTTGAATATCACCTATCCTATCCTGACTAATACTTGTTCTCACTTTAACATCTTCCTTCTGCATTTCAGTCTCTATCTATGGTTCTTGACTATCCAATGGGTCATTGTGTACCTCCATGATAGGAACAACATGATGAACTACAATGTATTGTATGTTTGAAGTCATTTGTTGATATTCAACCGAGTTGCAGATGTGATGATAAACATTATCAGTTAATGTATTGTCATTGATGTCAACTTATTTGAGTATTATTATGGTGGAAAAAAATTGTTACGTATTGAAGATTTGGAACAAACAAAGTTTATGTGGTTGAAAAATGAAGATTTATGTATACACCAAGAGACAATATATACTGAGTAATACACAATGTATACTGAGCACAGTGATAACTGAGCAAGGGATCGTCGACACAACAAGGTATTGACTAAGCTATTAATTCAAATCAAGGCCAGCTAGAATGTTGATCTAGCAATTGATGATTTTTGAGGTAAAAGATAAAGTTTTTTATTTTGATCAAACGACTATGAAAATTCAATGAAGATCAGACGACAAAGATTGAAATGTGTTTTTAACACAACTGTCGAGGAAGGTTTAAGCAGTAAAATCAATGATGGAGATTAAGTGGGAAAATCTAAAGGTTGAAAATTAAATGAGCTATGATGTCTATATAAGAGACAAGAGATTCATTATGAAACATACATGCTACACCTGAAGTGCACATGCAAAGTTTATGCATGATTGATCAAATTGGTTAAAGAAAAAACCAAGCAGTTTCTACAGATATCACCAAGAAAATAGAGGAAAGAGCATTACCGAGCAGAACAGAGTATGGTGAATCAGATGAACTGAAGTGAACAAATTGATCAGAGCTATCATGTACTTAGCATAGATCTGAAAAATATGCAAAACAAAGTTGTATTTGAATAAGATCATTACTGTATTAATTTAACCATTATTACAGATAAATCTCTAAACTGAGTAGCACAATGAAAGTCTTTATTATAAAATTCAAATGAATGTTGAGTGTTTTCTTATTGACCCCATAGTGAATGCATGGTCAAGAGAGAAGTGTTAGTTTTAAATTCTCTAACCAGGTCGCATTTAACAGTGTGCATTGTAACCTTTAACAGGGTTGGCTCTTCACCGAGCTTACTTCAGAAGAGTGAAAATATTTAGGGTTACCGGTCCCAGGTGGTTTTTCCCTTAGAAGGGTTTCCACGTTAAAAATCTATGTGTCAATGTGCATGAATGTTGTGGATTATTATTTTACTTTACACATTACATTATTGACCTAGATCGGTAAACACAGTATTAATTTATTGACATTCTATAAATAATATTGACTAAAGTTTGAGATATAACATAATACATTTTCACCGAGTTGAATTATATGTTTGAATTTGTTTTGATATACATCTGGAGGAATTTGGGACTGTAGGATAATTGTGAGAAAATAGATTCTAACTTATTCACGCCCCCTCTCGGTTATTTTAACAATTGGTATTAGAGCGTACAATGCTTAGAAGAAATTTTTGAAGGACCTAGGCTAAAGATCACAAGATGTATAAGAGAAATGCACCAAAGCTGAACAAAGATAACTTTGCGACATGGAAAAGCAGAATGATACTAACCTATCAGTAATTAGAGACAATATTGCAGATTATCTGGATAATGAATTCATTCTACCTTCTGGACCTTTGACTGTTAATCAGATGAAGGATAAACATGAAAATATCCTTATAATGGTGGAGATTGATTCTTCACTTACTAATGAAAAATTTGAGGATATCAAGACATGTACAACTACTAAGCAGATGTGGGATAAACTTACACTAGTTTATAGAGGAGACACAAATGTAGTGAGAGCTAAAGTTGAAAGTCTTCAAGGAAAATTTGATGATATGAGAATGAAGGAAGGAGAGAACATAACATAGTATAGTACCTGACTTAAGGAAGTTGTGAATGTTATTC
The DNA here is from genome assembly GCA_018584345.1 of Thuja plicata. Lineage (NCBI taxonomy): Eukaryota > Viridiplantae > Streptophyta > Pinopsida > Cupressales > Cupressaceae > Thuja > Thuja plicata. The sequence goes on from MU226436.1 coordinate 5,627,546, forward strand.
AAGGATCTAGTAGAACTATTGATGAAGATACTATTGTGATTAAGATTCTTAGAACTCTATTGCATATTTATTCTATAAGAGTTTCTGCAATACATGAAATGAGAGCAACACTTGGAAATAACATTGGTGTTGATAGTATTGTTGGAAGATTGATTTATTTTGAGTTGAATAACTTTGATAACAGTATTGTACCATCTATGGAATCCACATTTATGTCTACTTTGAAAATTTGTAAATCTAGTAGCAAAGATATAATCAGAAATAATAGTGACAGTGATAGTGATGCCAAGGAACTTGATGAACTTGAAGCCTTAATGGTTAGAATATTGCACAAAGGTAAAGGAAGATATAAACATAAACTACCTTTGATATGTTTTAAATGTAAAGAGATTGGTCATTTTGTTGCAAGATGCCCTAACAGAAAGAATGATGAAACAAATGATAGATCTAATGATAGAAAGGATGACCGAGACTACAGAAGCAACTGACAGTATGACATAAGAGATAACTGGGATTACAAGGATAAAGGTAATAAATCTTGTTACATTGGTGAAGATAAAGATAATGACAGTCGTTCTGACAATGATGAAGATATTAAGACAGTGTTTGTAGCTTTGAAGGATGATTCGGATGAAGATGAAAGGTATGTAGAAACAACACTTATTTCTAAAGTTAGTAAGCATGACGTTTGGGTTATTGATAGTCAATGTACACATCACATGACTGGAGATAAAGGAAAATTTGAATTTCTTGAACATTATAATGGTGGATCTGTAAGAATGGGAAATGATAAACCTTGTCAAGTGAAAGGAAAATGTACTATTATGTTGAACAATCAAATCAAATATGAAAATGCATATTGGGTAAAAGGACTAAATTACAATTTGTTGATTGTTTCACAGTAGAATAACACAGGTCACCGAGTTGCATTTGAAAATAGAAAAGCTAGAATATATGATGGAACAGGAAAGTTGATCGACACTGATGAACAATATGAAGGTAACCTATTCTACCTTGACACTCTTGAAACTACTTGCTTATTGGCTAAGAATGAAGATATATGGTTATGGCATAAAAGACTTTGTCATGTAAATTTTGACAACATGGTTAAGATTAGTAGGAAAAGAAAATTTAGATGCTTACTAAGCTTATTTAAACCAGACCATGTAATGTGCACAAATTCTCCAATAGGAAAAATGTCAAAATCTAGTTTCAAGAGAAAGAATTTTTCATCTAATGATATTTTGGAGTTAGTTCATACAGACCTGTGTGGACCAATGAGCACACAAAGTTATTATGGGGACATATAATTTATTTTATTTTTTGATGACTACTCTATAATTATGACAATTATGTTCCTAAAAGAAAAATTTGAAGAATTTAAGATGTTTAAATGGTATAAAGCTAAAGTGGAAAAAGAAACTGGTAGAGATCTGAAGTGTTTGAGATTTTATAGAGGAGGTGAATTTATTTCTGACGATTTTACTAACTTTTGTAATGAGTATGGAATCAAAAGACAAGTTTCTGCACTGAGGAAACCATAGCAGAATGAAATTGTTGAAATAAATAGATCAATTGTTGATTGTGCCAGAACACTGATGATTGAAAAGAATGTTGCACAAACATACTAGATTGAAGCAGTAAGCACAATTGTTTACACATTAAACCGAGTACAACTGAAGAAAGGTTCAAACAAAACACCTTATGAGCTATGGTATGGTTATACACCTAATGTGAGCTATTTTAGAATATTTGGTAGTCAGTTTTATATTCTAAAAGATGATCAAAATGGTAAATTTAATTCAAAAAGTGATGAAGGAATATTTCTTGGATATTATACTAAGAGTAAATCTTACAAATGTTTGAACAAGACATCTAACAAAATCATTGAAAGTGCAAATGTGAAAGTTGATGAATTTGCTGAGAAAAATGATGAGGACGACATGAAAGAACTAGAATATTATAGTAGATTTGTCTACATGGAAGAACCTGATACTATACCAATGCAGATGTCTAACATTACCGTGCAACATGGTAATGTCACCGGGCAACAGGTAGCACAGACTGGGCATCAGGAAAATGATGAAATTGAAGATCATGAACAAGAACACAATGAACTTACAGGAGAAGGCAATGAAGAAGAAAGAACTGAACCTAAAATTCCTAAATATGTGAGAAGACATCATCCACAAAATCATATTATTGGAGATAAAAGAGCATGCATGATGACAAGAAGTAAGTTAAGAGATAACACTTGTTTAATTTGTGAAATTGAGCCTAAGAATGTTAGAGATGCATTAAAAAATGAAGAATAGATTAATGTTATGAATGAGGAAATTGAGTAGATACAAAAAAATAAGACATGAACATTACTATCGAGACTGAGTGATAAAAATTTCATTAGCACCAAATGGATATTCAGAAACAATTTGAATGAAAATACAGATGTAACTATAAATAAAGCTAGATTAGTTTGCAAAGGGTATGCACAAGAAGAAGGAATTGATTATGGAGAAACTTTTGCACTTGTTGCTAGACTTGAAGGAGTAATAATACTACTTGAATATGTTGCATATAAAGGATTCAAAGTATATCAGATGGATGTTAAGTTGACATTTTTTAATGGAATACTAGAAGAAGAGGTATACATTGAACAACCTGAATGATTTGTTGATCCTGATCAGAAAAACATGGTATGTAAGTTACACAAAGCTTTATATGGATTGAAACAAGCACCGAGAGCATGGTATGAAAGATTACATTCTTATCTTATGAGTATTGGATTTATTAGAATAAGTGACAACAACAATTTGTATTTAAAATGAGGAAATGATGATAAGACCCTTATTGTTGAGATATTTGTTGATGATATTATATTTGGAGGTAATGATAACCTATGCACTTCATTTGTTGATGAAATGAGGAAAGAATTTCAAATGACAATGTTTGGTGAGATAAATTTTTTTCTTGGATTGCAAATTTTACAACAAAATGCAGGTATTTATATTACTCTAGAAAAATACATCAAGGAAGTACTAAAGACATTCAAAATGGAAGAAACAAAACCAGTTGAAACACCTATGGTGACATGATGCAAATTGAAAAAAGAAGCCAAGACACCTGAGGTAAATCAAACTTTGTATAGATCTATGATTATTAAATTGATGTATGTTGTACACTGATGCAGAGGCATCAATGGTATTCTGATGATCTACATATTATCCTTTAATTTGCATACCTTCATTTCTATTTCTTTATGAACATAGGTTAGAGACTCTCCATCCTTAAATGACTCAATAACAGTGATATCCTCTCAATATAATAATATCAACTATCTCTTATATTCCATACTTAATCACTGAATCGTCTAACTAATAAGCTACCTTACATTCATTGAACCTTTCATACCTTGCAGGTCTGGTTCTAATTGGAACATGCATGTAATAGTCGTCCACCCCCTTTTCTCAATCTACAAATACCAAGCTCGAAACTTGATGGTCTTCGACTATTATTTTAGGAGTAACACTCCATAAACTTTGAGTTATCCTGGATACAAATAACTCTACAAAAGATCTCTCTATCGGGTTTTCTTAAAAATGATAACATCTCGAGCCTCTTCCAAGTAACTATCAAACATATAACTTTCGGCTTCCACGTGTGTAATGTCCCCTAAATCAATGAAGGAGGAATAAATGAATGGTTTTAATTATTTAATATTCAAGGAGATTAAGAGGCAAAATTATATCTATATAAAGGATGAGAACTAATAAAAAAGAGAGATGCTGGCGAGTTGAGTAGAGAAGAAGAAGTTGAAGAACAACATTTACCAAGCAAAATAGAGAAGCAAAAATAGAAGAATCTATAGTCTAGAAAAGAGATAAATGGAGTATGTGATGCTAGTATTCAATTGAGCATAAAATATCTGATACAAGCAAAGGTAGTTGCTATATTTATAGATCAAAGTTTATATTGTTGCTTATTAGCATTTGTAACAGAGAAATATCTTAACCGAGTGAATTTAACCATCCTATTTGTAAATCCTAGAAGTAGGTGACATTCCAAAAGAGTGTTTAAAGACCTCTAACAAGGCCAATCCTAACAGGGTGAAGATCTTAATAGATCTGAGGTAAATCCCCTAACAGGGTCACATTTAGCAAATGTGTTTGTAATATTTAACATGATACGTTCTTAACCAAGCGTACTTCAGAAGGGTACATTTTTATTGTGGGTCACAATTCCCACATATTTTTTTCCCATATTGGGTTTCCTCATTAAATATGGTGTTAATAAGTTTGAATGATTGATTTGCATATTATGAGATGTATGGTTGTTTAAGTTATTAAGCTATTTGGTGAGTCAGTTAATATTGTATTCAGTTCTACCAAGTGAATCAATGAGCTAAGTTTTAAGCATTAAGATTTTATTTGATTTGATTCACCCCCACTCTCAGTAGACCAACATCATCTATTCCAATCACAACGCATAAAAATCTTACCCTAATTCACAATTTGATCCTTCTTTTATAACAAGTTATAGAAGTTGGCCTTTAACCTAAAAAGTTTTACCCATGGACCTAAAATTCAAATATGATCTTTCCAAAACACATTGTTCAACCTAATAAAGTCAATACAACATAAATTGGGTCGTAAACAATCATTAACTAACATTAAACTGATCGGCAAACTAATCCAATCAAACTTGTTCTGACTATCCTCTGTTCTTCCTACCATTGTCACTTGAATCTTCAATAACTCGATCAATTCTTCAAACTAACTGATGCGATCATAGAAATAAGTAGATATACCTCTTTAGATGAAAATTTCCTAATCGTAAAACTTAACTCAATCTCCAACTCTAGATTTAATCGCCTGAGTGTCACTCACTATTATTTACCCGATTGACTGTACACTTAGTCAATTCTTCAATTGAATATCCATCACCATCAGTACAACTATTCTCTCATCTCTAATAGATCATGTTTCCAGCAATGAAAAAACCTCAATTCAATACTATGATAAAAATATAGACCATATTCACCAAATGCCAACAAAAGTACCTTCTAAACAAGATCCCACTCAAATATGATTAGTTCAAAAAAACCCAATATCCCACAATTGAAACTAAAGGTGATTTGGCTCTGATACCACTTATAAGGAAGTTAAGGCATCAAAAACTTCCTATACTAACATTGTAAGGAGGGTTATGTATGTATTTTTTATATTTGTAAAAGTTACAAAAAATTGATATAAATGAACATTAATCCCATGCGTACCACACCACAATCATTTACTCATGGAAAACCCTTTCTGGAGAAAAAACCCACAATCCAAACGATGCCCATTTTTATTATACAGAAATAAAAAATAAAATACAATATAATTGTAGAGTAATATTCTCATTGGAGCATCCCCAACTAGAGATCCAGAGGTAACTCAATAGCTATAAAAATCTTACACACAATCTTGATCTCATGTACCAATATATAGGAGATACAATACATGAAACTGTCGAATGATATTATGAAAGCACAGGCTAAAAATACCTAAAAAGTGGCATCCATCTATTTCCAATCCAAGATTCCCTATGATGTGTCAAAACACACATCAACACATACAAATTCCTTTTACAACTCATTTATATGTTCACACACTTTTATATATTTCCTATTTTAGGAGACCCAGCTTTCAGAGGCCATAACTTTTGAATCAAATGTCTAATTAACAAATTGTTTGAAGTGCTAGAAAGATTGTGATGTGCTATATCAAGCTATAACCTTTTTCACTAGTTTCAAACAATTTTGGACCATTTTGGGTCATTTAAGGTCTTCAAATTTGACTTTGAAACTTTTGCTCGCAACTTATAAAAATTGGAACTTTAATATCTTCAAATCTAGATACGATCTTGCAATTTTTTTTTTATCAACATGCTTATTTATTTTGGAGGAGGTTTTTCCCATAGGGTTTTCTCCTTTTATCAATATCAGGTTGAATTCTACTTGGATACTTTAGTAGGCCTATTTGTTTGTATCTAATTCTTTGTCCCACCTAAGATGCACTTAAGGGGGGATGTTGGTGTATATATATTTTTGTTTCACCTCCATATTTAAGTTTTATTTTACTTTGTGTAGGTTAATATTACTTAGGTGGTGAGTTGGTTAGAGAAGTAGCTATCTTTAAAATCCTATATATATACTTATCAATTGATTAATTTTGTTGATGTTTTGTATAGCTATGGTGAGGGTCATAAGTGTTGACACAGGAGACCACTACACCTTCTGTTTGATCATCCTCCCTAACTAAGAGGGAGTGTTAATGTTTGTAGCTTCAGTCGTATGATCATTAGAATACATATAATATATATTGATTAATAATAATATAATATATATGTTATATTTTTATTAATCATATGAAATTTAATATTCAATATTAAATTATTCTTAATTAACAATTGATTGATGAAACATTATAAGATTGATTAAATTATAATTAATGGGAAGAGGCATGTCCTTTCTTAATAATAATAATGAATAGACATGTCCAATGAAGGGACATGTCTCTCCTAGCCTCATTCCCAATATAAATGAAAGAGAGATTTTTGCATTTGGGAAACACATACAACATATAATGCTATTACATGTGCAGCTATCCTAAAAATTAACATGGTATCAGAGCCAGACTGCAAATGTAAGAGAGTAGTTTGTTGATGGTGAATGTGTGATTGTCTCAGAAAATATAGTCTCAGTATAGGGACCATATCTCACAAATCCACTGTTGGATTTTTTTGAATTTTGGATATGTTGGTGAAAAATGAATTTTGAAGAATCTCACTGGAACGACTGGAGAGATAGTTTGGGGTTGAAAAGTTATGACAGACTATGTATGGGTCTATGTGAAATTCCTGAAAGTGGCTTTCATTAAAGAGATATATTAATTTGTTATGATTGTGGCCAAGCATTAATTAACAAAGAAGAATGTATTCAAGGAAGTGTGTATCTTTCTTGAAAGAAAGAATTAATTATACAGTGTCACCTCTCTTGGAGCAATCAAGTCATTTCACAAGAAGACATGAGTATTGTTCAACGATATAAGAGTGGGAATTGTACATTGTGGGGGGAATAATAACCAATGTTACATTTCCATTTGAGCCATCCTTAGTGGAGAGTGAGAAAATGGTGATCATCCACTCTAGGTTGTCGCTCTGCATGAAGGTCATCGACATGGCTAGCACGAACATAATTATGATCTCCTACAGCGTGTCCGCTACACACAACTTCAAATTTTGATGAGAGTTGATATTTCCTATATGGGATCACCTTACAAAAGGAAATATTTGAAACTTAAGATAGGTATTCCATGTTTTATTATTGCAAATAAATTATTGAGTTTGAAATTTATGCTATAATATTGGCTAGTAAAATATTGCATGCTTCTATCTTTGGTATTTCCGTATGAGATAGTTTAGTTTATAAGCTATTTGTAATCTCTCTCTGACATGCCTTTAGGATAGAAGCACAATAAATTGTTTTTAGAGGGATTTTGACTCTTCAGAGGTAACTTTGGATGAGGAGCTAAGAAGATTGATATCAGACTTAGAGGGAGTCTAACAGTTCATCTTAAACAATCTTGGATGATTAACAAATTGATATTTGCTCAATGAGTTCTTCTCTGTGAGAGAAGTTCGAGGTGAAATCCCCTGTTTTCACCCTCTGCCCTGAGACATGATGGATGTCATGTGTGTGATTCCATATTTTTAATGGGCTTTCCCCCTATGTACATTATGATGAAGTGATGACTTCCAAATTATTATCACTTGTATTTGTAAAAGTTATTGGAAGGTGACGATCTTACAATAACTTGACCTTCTATTGTGATAGACATCTTCATGTGATGGCTGAAACAAATCATAATAGATAGAACTTGTGGATATAATCACCAATTGAGGCAATCCACCTGGGGACTTGTGGATAGAATCACCGATGGAGGAAATCCACTCTAAAGCTCACGAGTTTGTGGATAGAATCACCAATGGAGGCAATCCACATGAGAGCTTGAAGATATAATTGTCGTTGGAGGCAATCGAATCTAAAGCTCATGAGTTTGTGGATAGAATTGCCGATGGAGGAAATCCACACGAGAGCTTGTGGATAGAATCATCGATGGAGGAGATCCACTCTAAATATCATGAGTTTTCTGATAGAATCGCCGATGGAGGCAATCCACACGAGAGCTTGTGGATAGAATCGCCGATGGAGGCAATCCACCTGAGAGCTTTTAGATAGAATCATTGATGGAGGCAATCCACATCTTGAGACTATGTTTCTATTGATTACATCATAATGATGATGCTTTTATTTCTTACATCATATGATTGATGTTGTCAAGTGTCATATAAGTGTTGACATTGGATTGATTTATCCTCTCTAGCTAAGAGGGAGTGTTGATGTTTTGTATAGCTATGGTGAGGGTCATAAGTGTTGACACAGGAGCCCACTACACATTCTATTTGATCATCCTCCCTAGCTAAGAGGGAGTGTTAATGTTTGTAGATTCAATCATATGATCATTAGGATGCATATAATATATGTTGATTAACAATAATATAATATATATGTTATATTATTATTAATCATATGAAATGTAATATTCAATATCAAATTATTAAATTATTCTTAATTAATAATTGATTGATGAAACATTATGAGATTGATTAAATTATAATTAATGGGAAGATCCATGTCCTTTCTTATAAATAATAATGAATAGACATGTCCCATGGGACATGTCTCTCCTAGCCTCATTCCCAATACAAATGAAAGAGAGATCGTTGCATTTGTAAAACACATACAACATAGAGTGCTATTACATTTGCAGCTATCCTAAAACTTAACAAATGCAATACACGTGTTACCTAATTTCACCTACCTGGGTTAATTAGGTAGAGCCTTGCATCCTAAATGTTGAGGTACATTTGAACTTTTATGTTTTGCATATAATTATTGCTTTGAGTTTGATTCAAATTATATGTTGCATTTGATGATGAAAAGTAAAGTACATAGCATGAATAACAAAAGAATATCATATATCTTTTCTGAAAATGTAACATATTTATTAATCAAAGCGATAATTTCTCACACAAGCCATGAGGATAGACTACTATCTTTCATATACATTCATAACATAAAGAGAGATAGAACATGTACAGAGATAAGGTCAGGGATAACCAGTCATTTCCTTTTTGCTTTGAATGGCTATGAGTTGTCTTGGTGTTGTTTCCCATCAGCTCCTGGTTCTCCAAGCCTCTGAACTAAATTCTTAAGTCCTGCATGAGAGAGAAAGTGGGGTTAGATCCAATGGATCCAAGTAATTATTGATTACCCATGAGTATTTACCACTAAATATATGCCATTTATTGCTGCCCTGAATTCATATAAAGGATAAAAGACTATACTCACTACCTCAAGTGAAAAATGTTTGTTATTCTAACTAGTTTGTTCTATGTGTAGAAGTAGGTGTTTCAATCTGAAAAGTGGAGTTAAATGAGACTCCCACAAGGGTTGAACCCAACTTGTCAGAGTGAAACAAAAGATCAAGCACTAATAATCGTAATGAAATATCAAAGGGACATGTGTATGCTACAATAAAACTTTTATTTTATTAAAAAAATAATTAATTTGTTTCCTTAGAAAGAAAAGATTGGGAAATGAGTGAATCAGTATACAAAATTGTAAATGAGACATTACAAGAACTTGCACTTAGCAGGCTTGAAACCTTTTGTTTTATTCTTTTTAACATCTACATGAAATGGTTAAGGCAATGATCATATGTTGTGATCAACAATAAGGTGGTATGATCTAAAGGAGACATTGCACTACAGATGCAACAATAATGACATCAAAGGTTAAGAACTACATAATCAGAAAGAAAAGATAGTGATATACACGCACAAGTAACAGGATTAACATATTAGACATTAAGACCAAATTTTATCCACCATCAAACAAATGAAAAGATCTATTTCTATGTGATAGCCCAGTGAAAGGAAAATGACACAGAGATAGTGTTATAGAAGGAACAATAATAATGATGCAGTAACAAATCAACAAGGGCAATCTTCAAGAGCATTGTTGCACTATTAATAGGGCTAATAATCAAGACAACATTACCATTGATTGGAAAAGTAATGAGCAAGCAAGCAATATGCCAATATTTAATTCTTCTAAGTAGAAATATTTTTGGTGTCATTATGATTAACAAAGACATATTTTATTATCATTTTCAAATGATGAAAAAAGCAGTGTCATGTATAGGAAAGTGCAGTGAGAAGCCAAGTCTCAATCAAATGACAACTTAGAAATATCAATATTCATGGAAAAGTTAATGCAACGACAAATATTTTCACTAAATGTTGTATTCTATAAGTCATTTATTCAAGGACAGTGACGAGTTTCTTGTTATCACCCCTCTTTAACCATATCAACATCATGATAGTGGCTTGAAACTACCAAGGATAGTTAAAAAATTATAGCACATGGCACAAACAGAACCATGGAGACCAAGAGTGTTAGAGATAGAATGGAGGCATTTTTGGTGCTATTAGGAACACAATTTCCATAGATAATATGTATGGAAAAGGTGATCAAGTGAAGGTAGTGAATTTTAAGCTTGAATAGTGACCACTGTTATGTGGTAAAATATAGCATAACTGAGCAACATAGGCTGGAAATAAAGACATGATTCAAAGGGAGCATCCGCCACAACAATCGTGGAGGCTAGGCATGATTTTTCAATACAGCTACATGATTCTAAGGATGAAGCCACAACCTTTTTACTACGTGTAACCACATGATGCTCAAATTTGCATAACATAAGAAACTTACTATTGCATGAGGGATACATTTTAATATGCAAAGTCTAAATGGTAATAAAAAGATCAAGGTTCTCTTTTGTTTCCTGCATACTTGTAGAAGGCTGTGAGTAGAAATCCAAGATTTGTATTGAAGAAATCTCCATAAAGCTAGAAGACCCCCCCCCCTCCCCCCCAATTAAAATACCATTCATGACGGCTTGAGAGAAGAAAATTACATTTTTTTTTATGTTTATGCAGAGCTAGAAAAATGCATCAAATTTCACTGAGAAAGAAGGAAGATCTAATGGTCTCTTCAAGGATAGAGCTCGAAGTATACATGTTCCAGAAAGTATACAGTCATACCAGTGTATGAAGGCAGAAGTGGCTTCAAAAGACTCCATTAAAATGCATTCAAACCCCAAGGCGACGACTACAGGTAGAGGAAACAACGCCCAAAGTGCAAATGAAATGCCAATTCGAAGGGGCCAGGGGTTCGAACCAAATGTCTCCATCTTTCTTCCACAGAGTTTCCACCAAGGCCCTAAAATTCTCCATGGCGTCATGGGAAGGGAAGAAGGCAACAAAAAATATGGTAGCTTAGGGTTTCCACAACCCTAGCAACAATCCAAAAATGCTAAGAGTGAAATGTAAAATGCTTTTAGGGCTTTCGGGCTTCATAGTGCCCTTATTTTTTCCTTTTATGTTTCTTAAAGTTCGCAACCAAGATGACATTTGAAACATTTTCATATGTTTCTTATTTATTTAGTAATATAGTAATATAATTGTTTTGATTATATTATTATATTATTAAGTAAATAAATATTATTGCATTTCTAAGTATATCTTATAATTTAATAATTATTAATTGATAGCTTTTGTAAATCAATTGATATTTAGTAAATAAATATTATTGCATTTCTAAGTAAATCTTGTAATTTAATAATTGTTAATTGATAGCTTTTATAAATCAATTGATATTTATTAAAATTCCTTAATGGATTTGAGAGCATTTAGGGAAGTTGGATTTAGTCTCCAAACAAGGAGAGAGCATCTAGAGCTGTTTGACCCATATCTAGGGGAGTTGGAGCGTTTTGGGGGACCTTAATGATAAAAGGGTTAGGTGGCTTGACCTTTTCATTATTCCATGTGCTTTTAGAGACTTTTGAGGACCTTAAATATAGCTTTTCTTGTTGAATCTGACCCCAAGGATTCAGGTACTATTTTCATGGAGATGTTTCATTATGAAACATAAGTACTTGTAATAACTTCATTTTGGGGCAGTTCTATTATGCACTGGATATTTTTGTGAGACTTGCAGTCTTCTTAGCATTTTGGATTGGCATTTTTTTGCATTTCAGTGTATTGTTTAGTGATTTGATCAAAATACTTGTGAAATAAATCATTTTCCTGGTATTTTTGTCTCATGTTATATCCCTTTCATGCAGAAAGTGTGTTTGTGTAGGTTATTGTTTGTGTATGAGATATAATTAGCCTTGGTAATTGTGAAGGCTCCTTCCTGTTATAAGATAAGTATATGAAGACCTTTCAGTGAAATACTGTCGCATGAGCATATTGTAGGGACTTGTATAAGTTTGTTCAATTTTCATCTTCAAAATCAAAACAATGATTTTCTGTTCTTTATAGTATCCATCAAAGTTTGGTGTATCACCTTAGTTAAATTTTCAGATTAAGTCCTTTGCTTTTAGTTCTGGTTCTTTTTTGCATCTTCTCTCCCTTTTTCCTTGTAGAGTTTGAGTTAGTTTTGAAGAGAAAATAGGTGATTATCCAATAGGAACCGACCTAGGATCCAGAGGTTTCCCTTGAAGTTTTGCATATCCCACATGCAGAAGTGATTCCAATGTTATGCTAGGTTATTAAACTTTCGAGTTTAATAGGGTGCAAATTTGATGCATAACAACACCAATTTGACCTAAGCTCTTGAGCATTTGGTTGATTCATAATAGTGATTTTTCTTCTTAGTTTTCTTGACTCCATTTCCATAAAAAATTAGATCACATGACTTTGTCATCTACTAGTCACATACATGCCCTAGAGATTTCTTTTAAATTATTAGGAATTGAATTCGAACTACTCAGAATCAATTCAATACCTCAAAACAATTATTATTACATATTAAACAACTAATTTGATACACCTTAAAATTTATATTCCTTCCTTAATATTAAAAGAAATTTACTGTTCAATTATCAATTCCCAACTTTTAAATTTGAATCTAAAGTACTTTAATGATTGTTATTTGAATTTTTTATTATTAATTAATCTTGTTTTATATAAAAGATTTTTATTCTATTAAATTAAAAAATATAAATATTAAAAAATAAAAAATAAACAAAAGTTAAAATTGACTATAGAAATAAAGATAGATGATATGTTAAAAAAACAACAACTTAAAATAGACTATAAAAACAAAATCAAACTAAAAATAGCCCATGAATAAAAGTTGAAGATGATGTTGAGAAGCCCGGGGCGATGGATTTTTAATGCAACTGTTGAGATTAGCGGACGCGTGCACGTTGAAAGCCTCTAACGGACACTATTTTGAAATACCGACTTTAAATCTCATCATTCAAATGTGTAGTTAAACATTGGATTTGATTTTGTCGGTTGCAGGTTTTTCCTTTGTGCATTGCTTTTTGTTTTAATTTGAGAGATATTTCCTTGAATTTTGGTATGGAATGTAGAATGATAAAGATAGAGACTTATGAAGGCAAACCGTGTTACACAGAACGATAGTAAGGTCACGTTTCAGGTTCATAGGTTCATAGGTACATGTTGCACATAATTAATGGGACAAATGCTAATTTTGAATTTGGGAATATAAATTGTGTTTGTGTGGGATGGGTATGAAGTCTAAGGAATTTGTTAATTTGTCTCTGACAAGAAATTGAAATAATAAAATTATTTAGTTGGATTTGCATAGGAACTTTTTTTGAATTCCTTATTTTAGGGCATTTAGTTTATAGAGGTTATAAATTTTTAACAAGACGTTCTATCAACAAATTGTTTGAACTGTCATAAAGTTCGTAATGTGTTGTATCAAGCTATAACTCACTACATTAGTTACAAACACTTTTGAACCATTTTGGAACCTCTAAAGCCTTCAATTCTTTCTCCCACAACTTATAAAATCTTAAACTTTAATATCTTCAAATCTAGACATGATCTTGCAATGAAATTTTACTGACATGTTTATCTAGCCAAGCCAAAACTTTGGAGAATTTTTTAGACCAATTTGTGTTTAAATGTAAAGTTATTATAAATAGTAACCTTATGCAAATGTAAGATTAGACACCATTTTCTTAATACTATTCATCTTTAAAAAGGTAAAACAAAGGGAAGGGGAAAGAGCCTCCAAAAGAGTTAAACCCTTGGTACAATCCAAGGGGGGTTAAGTTAGTATCATTCTTTTAAAAAAATTCTCTCAATTTTGTAAATTTCTTCAATTTTTTTTTTTTTTGTAAAATTGAACATGTTTCTACATTAAACTTACAAAGTGTCATTTTTTGTTTCAATTGGACTTGCCTATGCACTAAAATTATAAATGGGGACATCTACTAATTAAGAGGGTATACTTTATTTATTTATTTTTTTAAATATTGAATGATGCAGATTTGATCTTAAGACCTCCTAGTTGAGAGGCTTCACAACAACAACTGTACTTTGTGTTGTGTCTTGTATACTTCCACACTTTCTTCTATATTTTTAGTTTGAGGAGAGTAACCGAGAAAATCATAGGGGATCATGCAGAGATCTTGTAATCATGAATTGAGGTCTAAAGTTCAATTTTGTAGTTCATGTCACGACTTTTGATTTTTGTTTCCATCCTTTTATTATCAAGCTAACTTCAAAGAACTATTTGTCTTAGAAACAAGAGATAAAGGATTACTAACTTGAGCAAGATTAATTACCCTATCTTCTTGGATTTGTACCTGATCCAAATGACAATGAACATATAATACATGGTTCAACACAAATGATAAGGTCTATGGACTAATGTCTTATTGTTTTTGATGAATTTCTACACAGAGCACATTGAATGACCTTTTCACTTCTTGAACCATCAATCAATAATTGCATGAAGACTTAAATATTCATCTATTGGCTATTTTCCCTTGGATGATACTTAGACCCTTGAGGGCATTGCATAGTTTTTCTTCTTTTTTCTCTCTTATTGGGGGGAATTTTTCTTCACATGAAGTTTTGTTCTTCTCATCCTTTAGAGAGCATATTCCTTTACCTTCATTCAAGATGAGCTTTTCTCATAGGTTTTCTCCTTTTCATTATGAGGTTGAATTGTACTTGGATACTTCAGTAGGCCTAGTCGTTTGGACCTAATCTCTTGTCTCCACCTAAGATGTGATTAAGGTGCAGGGGTGTTGGTGTATATTTTTGTTTCACCTTCATATATGAGTTTTATAGACTACTCTATGCATGTAAGTTTTTCTTATGTGGTGTGTTTGTTAGAGAGGTAGTTGTCTTTTGAATCCTATTAATACTCATCACTTGCTTAATGCAATACACCAATTCAACCTATACTCTTGAGTATTTGGTTGATTCATAATAGTGGTTTATCTTCCTAGTTTTCTTGATTTCATTTTCACTTTCACAAAAACTAGGTCACATGACTTTGTCATATGCTAGTCACATACATGCCTTATAGATTGCATTTGTATTGTTGAGAATTGAACTTGAATCACTTAGAATCAAATTTAAAAAAATCAAGATATTATATACCTCAAAACAATTATTTTTGAATATTAAACAACGAATTTGACACACCTTCAAAATTTATATTCCTTTATTAATGTAAAAGTTAAATAAATTTATTGTTCAATTATCAATTTTTCACTCTTAAATTTGAATCTAAATTACTTTTATGATTGTTATTTACATTTTTTATTATCAATTAATCTAAATTTATATAAATCATTTTTATTCCTTTAAATTTTAAAAAATTAAAATATAAAAAAAAATTGAACAAAACTTAAAAAAAAAATAAAAAATCTTAAAACTTTTAACGTCCATGAAACTAAAAATAGCCCATAGACAGATTTTTAATTAAAGTTGAAGATGATGGTTTTTTAACGCAACTGTTGAGATAAGCGGACGAGCGCTTGTTGAAAGCCCCTAACGGACACTATTTTGAAATACCGACTTAAAATCTCATCTTTCAAATGTGTATATAAACATCGGATTTGATTTTGTCTGTTGTAGATTTTTTCTCTTCTAAATTGATCACAGAGCCCTCTACTAAACGCCTTAAAACAACAATGGCAACTGAAAATCCAAACTCATTCCGCCATGAATTTGAAGAGTATTGCGAACATCTCAACCAGTTGGTACACTTTTAATTTTCCCGACCTGTCAGTTTTAGCCGCTAATGTTCTTCAATCTGAATTGTGTATTGCTTTTATGTTTTAATTTGAGAGATATTTCCATGATTAGCTCTATTTATTTGTTCTTTTTTGGGAATTTTTGTATTGAATGTAGAATGATACAGAGAGAGAGACTTGTGGTGGCAAACCGTGTTACGCAGAACGGCAATAAGGTTATTTTTCAGGTTCACAGGTACTTATTGCACATAAATTATGGGACAAATGTTAATTCTGAATTTGGGAATTTAAATTCTGTTTGTGTGGGATAGGGTATGAAGTCTAAAGAATTTGTTACTTCGTCAATGACAAGAAATTGAAATAGTAAAAGCATTTAGCTAGATTTGCACAGGAGTTCTTTTGAATTTAAATGTTTGTTAATGTTTTCAGCATTTTGGGTTTCCCAGATACTATGTTTTCTTTTCCATTTAATTATTATTTTTATTTTATTGGAGTTGCGGTTTATTGTTGAGGTTGAATATGTGGCCCTATAGTAAATGTCGGGTGAGGTTATATTCCGTGTTTTAAGATGGTGCGGAGTTGAGCTTGGGCAGAATTCTTAATATTTGAAAACATGGACATGTTGGATTAACCCTTAATCATTATTCTATGATCTCACCATTTCACCAAGTTTTATAAGATTTATGGGTTCCAGCTTAATCATTGCACCCATTTGGGCATAGGAGACTGCCTTGAAAGAATAGGACGACGTTTGCACTTTACCTAATATATATTGTTCAACTTTATATATTTCATGACCAACGTTGGAGTAAACTGAGCCTTGTTTATTTGTTAATGACTGGATCTGCTCCTGTCTGAATAGTCATTGAGTTAGAGAAGCTGGAGGCTTCTTATGTGAGACTCATGCCTATGCAAAAATCTTGTCCACATTTTTCCAAAGTTTTTCTATTAAGATAGTATATCAAAATACATAGATATCAAAATCGGTTGTAGCAGTCAACTACAAGAACCAAGTCTGTCATCGAATGAAAACATAACCAGAAGGCTAAACCACAAACCAAAGTGCCATCCAAAAAGAAATTACATGCCCAGTTTATACATGAGAGCAAAAACAAAAAGATCCCTGACCAGCTACAGAGCTAACCCCATTGTCCAATAACATTATTACTGCATTCAGCCTTGCCATTTTCAAAGGCACCAAGAGGAGGACTAATATCAGGTGGTGGGCGGTCAGCAACATCCTCACAACCATCATCAGCCTGTTCTCTCTGTTCTCTGATCTTCTCGTTCTCCTTTTGAATGTTGAGGTTCTTTTCCTTGGCAGTTTTCAAGAGATTTTCCCACTCCTCTTCATTAAGCATGTCTGCATATGTGTCAAAATAGTGTGCAGATTGGATGTCTTCTTTATACAAAATCATGGCTCCTTCTCGAACCAAGATAAGAAACCTGTCCTTTGGAACATCAATAACAGCAGAGACCTGTTGCATGATATAAAAATGTGAGTTTATGATTCAACTCAGTAGGATTCCTTCTAATGTTATTGAACACATCCTCATTCCTCTTCTTCCAAAGGAACCGTAGTATGTCAGCAGAAAGAATCATCCAAAACATATTAAGCTTCAGATCAAAAACTTCAAAAAACCAGCACGCAGCTCTTTCCAGGAGCGACCAAGTCCAGCATAACAACAGACAGGTCTACCAAAAAACAAGGACCAGATAGTACGAGCAAAAGAACAATCGAAAAAGAGGTGTTCGAACGTTTCACGACATTTACAAATAGAGCAAACAACATGGTCAAGGCCAACAGAATGGAGGACAGGGCCAATAGCAACTCTTTTAAGCAGGAGGAGCCAACGAAAGCAGGCTTTTGTAGGCTCCAAAGGGGAACGCCACATAAAATCAAGAACAAACTGCCATCTAGAGACTGACCAGCTAAGACCCCAAGTGTGGTTAATCCAATTGTAAATACTCATATCATATTTAAGCAAATTATAAATCCGTTTGGTATTGAAACTGGAGAGAGGAACCATCCATCCATTTAACTTGCAACAAAAAAAGCTCCTTATCCAACAATCTTCTTGGAAAGCATACTCCAATGGCTTTCTGGATCAAAGCATAAGTTTTCTTTTCAGACACGGGAATGCAGAATTTATTCCTTAACTCCTCCCAAGTGCCCAATCGGTTACCAACCAGAATGTCAGAAATGAGAGATATTCCTTTCTTATTCCGTCCTTTAGCAGAACAACTTTGAGTCAAGGCCAATGGCTTGTTATTGTGATAGATCCTCCACCAGACTGATCTGTTTGAGACCAAAAAGAGAGGCTGACCATTGACAACATTCTTGGAACAAAGTAGCCCCCTAACTTGAGTCCAAACCTTCCACAAGGTGGTAAAGATTATGGAACCAAACACTTTTATCTCCATATCCCCAAAAAGAATATCACAAAATGGCACATTATTCTAGGCTTTACTTTTTTTAATGGTAGACTTAGTGATATTGTTTCTGATCAAGACTTTCCAAGGTTCATCCCCCATGATGGCATTTAAAATCCATTTAGAGGCTAAGGCAATGCCATGAGTTTTCAAATCCTTAATCCCTAAGCCACCCATATTTCTGGGCCTGCAATAGCAATCCTATTTCACACAATGTCTCTTCTTCTTCTCCATTCCATCTGACCACAAAAAGTCTTTGAAAATCTTCTCAAGATGATTAGACTGATATTTGGCAAAGAGCCAAGAGGAGTAGTAAATAGCATGAGAGGATAACACTTTTTGGACTACTTGGACCCCACCAGCCAAGGATATCTGATAAGTCTGCCGCTTCAAATGTTTCTTTTTCAATCTTACTAAGAATCCAATCCCACATGTCTTTGGTTGAGGGCTCAATAGAGAAGGGAATTCCCAGGTATCTATTGATAGTACTAGGCCCACTCCACATCCATCCTTTCTGTGTAATCCAAGCGTAGGCCTCCATCCAATTACAGTGGACTTATGGGGGGCCACCTTAGATCCTGAATTCATGCAGAAGAATTGAAGCCTATTCAAGGCATTATCGAAGTTTTTTTATGATAATTCAAGGAATAATGAAGTGTCATCTGCAAATTGAGCATTAATCAACTCCTCTTGATTCGGCAAGGTAATACCTCTCACAAGGGGCCCAAGTCAGAAGCTTTGAGAATATAATACATAGCATCAACAACAAGCACCAATAGACTTGGGGCAATGGGACAACCCTGCCTAATAGATCTTCTAAGATGAATGGGATTGGATAGAACACCATTGATATCAATCACAGTAGAAGCATCTTTAAATAGGATGGAGATTCATTTACAAAAGTATTGAGGAAAACCAAAGGCTTTCAACATACCAATCACAAAAGGTCATTCAATTCTGTCGTATGCCTTCTCAAAATCCAAGAGAATCATTGCAGCCACTTGACCTTATGCTTTAGCCCAATGCATAGCCTCCCAACTAGTGATAAGATTTTCCAAAATATCTCTCCCTTTAATAAATCCGGTCTGTGTAATAGAGATAATATTGTTAAGATGTTGGACAACCTCCTTGCGAACACTTTGGCAATAATCTTGTAGGACAAGTTTAGAAGTGTAATAGGGCGCCAGTTCTTGGCTTGAGATTTATCCCCAGCTTTAGAAATCAATTTGATCACTCCTTTGTTAATGTTCACCCCCAACGAACCTTTGTCCAAAACATCCTCATATAGGGACAATAATTCACTGCTCATCCAATTACAATTCTCTTTGTAGAATTCTGCAGGTAGTCCATCCAGACCAGGAGACTCTTTTTGGAATCATCAATATTTTGGTTTAATGCGTTTGCCTCCTTGGAGACTCTTTTTGGAATCATCTTGATGCATCTGTCTAGCGCCTCCAGGTTACTAGGCCCATGCTCAGAGGAAAAAAGTATACTGTAGAAGTTGAAGAAGGCTTCTTTGATTTCATTCTCATCCTTGGTCACCTTATTATCAACCTGGATTTCATCAATGCACTCTCTTTTGTGTTTGGCCTTGATAATATTGAAAAAATATTTTGATCCTTTATCACCCTCTTGTAGCTAATTCATTCTGGCTCTAATCCTCTGCCCTTGAATATCATAGTTTTTAATCCTCCTTAGTTCAGCTTTAGTTTGAGCTAGCTCATTTTTAAGCTCCTCCCTATTCCCCTCTCTTTGCATCTGTCTTTCAGTTTCATATATTTTCCTTTGCAGGTGAGCCTCCCTCTTATGTTTATCTTTGGCTTTCTTTCTGCCTATAATTTGGAAAATTTCTTTCCATTCTTTAACCATATCATTCCCTTGGTCTCTTGGTGAGAGGCCAGAGTTGCATGTCTTGGATAAGCAGGTAATCATTTTAATGGCCACAATAGAGTCTTCATCCTGTAGTAGAGATGCATTTAATTTGAACAAGTTATTCTTCCTAGATACTAGTTCCATATGGTCCTCAAACTTCATGGAGCAAGATATAGGAGAGTGATCAGAGATACTAGCTGGAAGAACCCTCACAGCCGGGCATCCATAGGTATTCACTACCGATGGCATTGAGGAATCTAAATAAATCCTGTCCAGTCTACAGTAAACTCGCTGTCTGCCTGATTGATTGCTACACCAAGTAAACCAGATGGCATCTGATTCATTCTTACATCCGGACAGAGGATCAACTATTCTAAGTTTCCTTTTTAATTTAACCCAGAAGAATTGCTCATTGCCTTTCCAAGAGTGTTTGATCCCTCCATTTTTATCTTCTTTATGCTCAATCACGTTGAAATCCCCAATAATAACCCAATGAGCATCAGAAGATTATTAGCAAGCCAATCCCAAAAAATAGTCCTCTCCCTATAATCATTAGCAGCATAAACATTGCAGACACCAATCATTTTGTCTTGGTCACAGAAAGTGACCCATTGGGCTCTTTGGCAGGGAGAGGATCCTGTTGATGTCAGTTTTGTACCACTATATAACATACAGGAATTGAACACTTGATACTGGATATCAAACACTCAACCCTCTCTTGAAAAGTTATTACTCACGAAGAACATGAGAAAAAACTCCAAGGTTCCTTACACCTGTGGATCCTAACTCAGTTATAATGATGTGATTTGCTGGTTAATCACATCGGCGGGCTTACGTTGTTCATTCAAGGACTTCGGATTCTGACTATGATGGTGATGGGACTTAGCTTTTCAATGTATATTCAACGGATCTATCTCCTTAATTTATATCACTTCCAACTTCACTCATCAAACTCTCACTACTAAACTACTCACTGCCTTGCTACTTCTCCTATGGAATGAAGAAATTAGCAAATGGACGGGGATCAAACCTAATGAAAGCTTGCCAGCGGCGCTACCTCCATAGATGCAATGATTCAAGGGAAATGAGACTAGAGTACCACACAAGGCTTCCTAACAAGCCGCTAGGATGCTAGTGGCCTAGTATATAGATCCCTATCAAACATTCACCAATATCACCATCCACTTCTACTCTACCAACATGAAATAAAATCCT
>MU226436.1:5651769-5661961 GCA_018584345.1 Thuja plicata
AAAACTTTCCCCAAACACCACCATTCCACCTAAGGAACCGAAAGGAAGTCACCAAGGAGGGGCGGAAAATTGAAGGTCATAGGACAAACCCTGTCCTATAGGAGGTCGGAATCCGCCCAGGCATGGGGCAGAGTGATTTGCACTTCCGTACTTAGTCATTTTTTCAGTTCAGGAGCAGAGAATTTATACAAATATAACATTTAAGTATAAGTCTGTTTTAATTTAATTTCTTATACTTCAAGTTATATTTGTATAAATACCTTCCAGGATGTTTGAGATAGGTTTCAACTTCATAGGAGTTAAGGTGCAGATTCTAGATTTTGGGGGTTTTTAAAATATTTCAGGACTTAGCCAAATTTCAGGATTCAGCACGCCTTTAGCAAAGCTACCTCCCACAATCTATTTCGACTTTCTAAGATCGAATTGAAGCTGGAACAAGGATTCTCAAAGGGTTTAAACTTGTTTCATCACAAATCCTTTGGTTTTTATCCCATATTCTTGAAAGATTTAGCACAACTCTCGCCCATGTTCCTGACAGACTTGACTTCCCAGCAGGCCAAAATTGCCCAAAACCAACTCTCGAACTTCACTTGCCAGACCAAGGGGCTTGAAAACTATTGCCAACAAAGACTACCTAAGACCACTACTCCTACTGCTTGCAAAAGAGGGGGTCCCCATTTTTAATGGGGCGATGGTGTGAAAACCTCACAACAAATCCTTCACTCCTGATTTTATCAACCCACTTAGGTCCAATAAGAATAGCAACTCCACCTTTACCCCTGTCATGATTTGTAAAGAAACAAGTTGATTTGTCCCAAAGAAATTTAAGAGTGTTAAAGGCATGATATCCAACCACTTTGATCTCTTGAAGGCCCACAATGTCCTTATCTTTTAGACTATTACACCACTTCCTTACTACATATTTTCTATCTGGCATCTCTAGACCCCGAACATTCCAACTGTGTAGGTTTAGCATCATAATAACATAAAAAAGAGGGGGGAAAACACTTAACTCTGATATAGTCTGTTAAAGCATTCTGGAAGATCAAACATCTTCTGCTTAATAACCTCTCTTGTAGTCTTAGGGCTATTTTGTCTATCTAACTCCTTCCTTTTCCTCATGGTTTTTTTATTCACAACCCCAGTAAACTCTTCACTCAGAGTAATCACCATATTCTCAAGAGCATGGGAACTAGCCACAAAATTATCAACACCATCTTAGGGAAGTGAGGATTCAGAATTGGGGGGAGTACTCTTATTCAAGTATGCCCATCATTTTCCTTAGCCAGAACAACACGCTCATTAATGTCTCTGAAGGCTATTTGTTGAGCATTCAGTCTGGTTGGGGGGAATATCATCCTTTTCTCCTTGTTGGTTATGGCAAACAGATTGAGCACCAGTTGAGGCCACTTGGTTAGGGTTAGGGTGGACCTGAGCTGCAACACATTCATATTCTTCTTCAAACAAGGGATTAACCAGGGTGACAAATCCATTTTTCCTATTGTCGGGTTCACTGGAAGGTGAAGAAACAAAAGTATCAACCAGTTTAAAGTTATTACTACTCTTATTCACATTATTCACATTATTCACTTTATTAACGTTTATAGCATCCTCATTATTCACGGGGGTTTCAACATTAAAAACTTTTTGAATGTTTTTCAGAGCAGGGCAACCCGCCTAGTATGGCCATTTAGTTTGCAATGGAAGCAAGCTCCCAAATTCCCTAACAAATAGAATTCCCAAGCAAATGATTTACCACCAAAATCAAGACTAATAATTTTTGGGATATCAACATTGGGATCAAGGGCAATTAAAACTCTGGCATTCAAATGGGGAAGGGTAACACGGGATTCTTTAGCTTGCATGACCGAGCCCAAAGGCTTCAACATTTGAGGGATGAATGGCCAAAACTCAGGCTGCACATTACACAATTCAGCCCAATTGGGAGCTGATCGAGCGGCGACCTCGTCAATATTGCCGCTGGGTGACCAAGGAAAAGCTTTAAACATAGCCTAGCCGACATTCCAAAAATTCTTATTTAAAACCCTATCTTGCATAGAATGGTTTTAAAAAAAGCAACAAAAATTAGTCTTTGAATCATTCTAGAAAAATTCACAATGATACCTAGTTTTTTTCCCCAAACATTGCTAATCCAGTCATCAAAGAATTTTCTGGCCGGAAGAAATTTATTGTCCATGCACATAAAAAGATTGTAATATTCTTCAAACGAGATTGTTCAAAGTTAATTGCATTTACCATGTCATCATTGGGAGAGAGGGAGAGGGTTTTCAAACCAGAAAGAGGATTCCTACCCTTTGTTCCTCCTCTAAACTTTGCACCTCCGACGATGCCACTGTCTCCCATTCCACATCCATTGGGTCTGGTACCCATTCCTCTGCTTGGTTCCACATTCTGTCCTCCAGTGAATTTTCCATCAAAAAATGTAGACTCAGGATACTTGACACTATTCGAGTATGCTAGAACAACTTTGTAGGATAATTTACTGGGATCCTTAACATTCTCTTTTTTATCGTCACCACCCTTCTCAGTTGCATTAATTTCCTCACACATATCCTTGACATCATCCTTACCAATCTCTTCGGGAAATCGTACCATTAACAACCTCCATTCAATGAGGAAGAACACACACTCAGGGCCTTCGAAGGCCAAACCGTGGACGCAGCACACACAACTGACATACAAAGTACGCGAAAAAACAAAGTGAAAAGACAAGGGGATCGAAAAGAAATTAAAAATGAATAAAACCAAACATGCGAAGGACAAAAGGAATGACAACAAGGATCCCAAAGAGCCTGCCACAAATCCTTGCAAGTACAGGAGCACCCCACAAAGGCCACCAGAGAGCTCCCAACTTGCAGAGCCGTTTTTTTCCATTTTTCCAAAGACGAATACCTATGCCCTCCAAATATCTTCTTTGCCGTGGCAAAGATTTAAAATGCCACAATATCTGAGAATTTACGCAAGTGTTACTCCACCTTACAAGGTATATTGGAACATACAAACACGTCCATGTATTATTGAAACCTACTCTGCCTCTCTGCTCCACATGGCCAAAATACATCCAATTGAAATGCTTCAACTTCAAAACTCTTTAAATTTCAGCTTTTGTATTATATCAGATTGAGATTTCCACTTTTATAGAATATATTCAGCTGCTTCTGAAAAGTTTGTCAAGGTGAATGTCTAGTTCACTGCAGCAAATGTGTGTTCATCGTGGTGAATGCTGAGTTTGCTACCCATATAAGTGGCAAATTATCAAACTAAATTGAAGCCTTTGACCCCTTACACCTTCTAAACCACTTTGTGAACTGGTATGCATTTTGTATCATTCAATTATGTGACGAATGGTTCTCCCATGTCAAGGTAACCTCGATTATGACCCCAATGGTCTACCATGCTTCGATCCAATTTAGGGATCATGAAGCTTTACTTAAGTTTTTATAATCCCATTTTCTTGAGGCACCAACGTTTGAGGCGCAGGATCTTATTAATTCAAACTTGAAATAAGGAGATGTTGAAGAAGAGTTATTTGTTTGAGGACCCATGTTCTCAGGGCTTGGAAAATGGATATATGTAGAATCTCTTTGCCTTGGCACCTTGCTCTAATTGGGCAAGTTCTCTTGTCCAAGGTATGAGAAATATTAAAATTGTAAGTCATACTTGCAATATTTGGCTGTGGAAATAGGTTTCCAAGATCAAGGAGCTTTAGTAAAGCAAAGGACAAATGCAAAAAATGAAATAAAGTAATTAACTAAATGCAAACATAAAATAATTCACCAACAACCCCCATAAACATAGCTTAGGTGGGTAGGAAAGATGTATAAATTCGTTCTAACAAATGTCTAGTCACATTAGGTGCCCATGTTCAAAATAATCCCCTTGAAAAGAAGAGAATGAGAATTTATAGGACCAAACTTTCCCCAAGAGAGGATGAAGAGAGAAGGGCTAAGTGACCCCACTCAAAATAACTGAGAATGATGAATTCTAATGCAAGGAAAAATCCATCTAGAACAGGGAGAAGAAAGAGACCATAAAACCCTCGTCAATGTGTAGTCTCCTAGGTCAATGGTAAATGCTCAATTGTGAATGCTAAAGATGATCAATGAATATCTATCAACATTCCTCCCCTTAGGAAGAAACAACATAAAGGTGCGTGTAGATTACCTTCCCATTCTTGTAATAGAACATAAGGGAAGAAAACACATTATGCATGTTGTCTCCAAAAATTTCTCAAATGTCACCATCTCTATGCTGAAAGATGTCACAATCAAATCAATAGTCCTAGGCCTAATTTAAGAACATGACTATTAGAACCTTGTGAAAGTAGAAGCAGAACACAATCTAAAGATGCCAAGACGAGAATTATGATGGAACTATCTTCAAAGACGATATGAGTGCTCTCAATAATATCCTTCACAATTGCAAGAGGAGATCCACATAACAAACTTGAAAGATTCGTCAAATCTTCATCCTAAGAAGTTGTCTTTGGTAGATGATGAATATGATCCATTTCCATTGAGTCATCGTAAGCCCCATTGGAAGTGACATTTGAACAATGAAAATAGGATAAGATGGAGATGAGATATGATTGCTTGTCACTTGGCTACATTGTTCATCCCTCAATGATGTGTACAAAGATGTTTGAGGATGAACATTTAGATGAATTTGCTATGCTAAAATACAAGAGTCCTACGCCTCAAGATGCTAATTCAAAGATGGAAAAGACAAACCCTTCGAATCTATGATAGGAGCCATATGAGCCAAAGTATTTACAAGAGTCTGTTATCATGACGTTTAAGCTCTTCCCATCTAGCAAGCACATTAGTTGTATCTCCTTCTTATGATCAATAAACATCAATTATCACAAGACAATTTGCAACAAGATTTGCTTGCAATGGAGATTCATTTGAGCATCAAACATCTACCCTAAGTTGCTAGTTCGGGTTCGGGTTCGAGAACCTAGTTTTGTGGCATGACACAATTATGAAATGGGGTTTTTGGCTTGTTAGTAATTTTTTTTATATATGTGCAGCATGAATAAAGATTAGAATGTCACATATTACCCTATAACAACACAAAATGATAAACTTGTAATCATAGCATCATGATCATACCATCATAGCATCATATACTTCAAGTTCAATAGAAAAATATTAAAATAATAATATCGAGTTCAACTATCATTGCTTTAACAATTGAAACTTTTGTTTTGAGTTTTAATCATCAAATGGATTCTCTAAATCACCATCATCATCATCAAAACAATACTAACATGACCAAAATACCCCAATCCAACTGTTGGACACAACCCGTTAAGTCTTTGAATCAATCTGTACAATGTGGCCTAGTGGGAGGCCTAATTGAATTAGGTCATCCTAATGAGTTTTTCAGACTTTTTTCTCTGATCTCCCAAAGGACCCTGAAAACAAATATGATATTCTGATACCCTTTTGGAAGGTCTAAAAGATTCCAAGGTTTCAAGGTCCGACTCCACAATTTGACTCCCAAACCCCACTGGGGCTAATTAGGACTATTAGGCCTAATTAGGACTGACCTATACCACAAGTGCTTCAAAATGAATTGATCTTACCAAAGCAATGACTTGATAAGTGCTGCACCACCATAAGGACTCCAAATCCATAGTTCCACATCTTGATCCACTCCACCTTTGCATCTATGCAATCTTCTATGCCTTAATCAAAGCTAGTCACATAGGGATGCCCGGCTAGGGCTTGCTAGCAAAAATAACAGACAAGGTCCTCTTGCAAAAAGCTTTTAGGATCTTATTATACATTGTCTCTACTTGCTTTTCCCCAATTGCCGTGGAAATCAAATAGTGGAAACTCAAGATAGAGACATTTTAAGTCAAAACCCTGATTGAAGAGAGGGTTTCAGACCACTCTAGGAGATATGTTTCTTAAACTCTTCAAACTCTACCAAAATCGATGCAACTTGGTTTGATGTGATCCTAATTCACAAGTCTAATCATCCATGTCCAAATTGAATCACAACCAATCACTAAGTCACAATCACAACACGGAAAAGTAGATTGTTTGCAGGAAAACCAAAGAATTCTTATTGCTTTTTTTCATCAAACTTGCTTACATCCACCAACCTCATTTGGTTTTGACCCAAATGGGTTCAAATAGCCCTCAACTAACGTCCACAACCAAATTTTGAAAGTTGGTGACTGTTGAAGGAGTTAAGAGGCCAAATGAGTAGGAATGAAGTTGCAACTCTTGATCAAGCATCAAAAATCGATCTTAAACTCCCTCTATTTGATGCTAGAAGTCAAACTTTTGCTCAACTTGAAAGAGAAAAACGACTACTTGCAAAACAAATGAGAAAAAATAACCTTTCAAAGTGTTTCAAAACAAAAAAATATTAAATCTTGCAAAAAATATAGGGGTGCCTCAGTGACTGTGTTTGCCCTAGGCATCCGGGATTGCATGGGACAAGCTGGCACACCTTAGTGTGCACCTTGGCTAGACCTGCAAACTTACCAGACTAGGACCGGTACTTGGGGTGCCAAGGGCTGAACCTTGTAACTTAGCATCTACCATATCCTAATCCAAATGTCATTAGGGCATGTGAGTGACAACCACCACGGTTGAAATGTTGAAATAAACTAGAATCAAACTTAGCATATTGATTGATCTTGTCTTGCCATACAAATTATTGATGCATAGTACTTAATTTGGAAGTAAGTCCTTAGAGACAAGACAAGAGATTTAGTCATTGAAAATGCTTTAGGAGTTCATCTTGCTAGAAATTATGGTTCCATCTTTCCAAGTTGATGGGAACTAGATGTCTTCTAGTAGCCATTATAATTTCTTCAAATTAGTAATACAATAGACCAATCAAGAAGCTCAACTGCAAAGACAAATGAAACTACAATATCACACTCCTAAAAGTCAATCAAGTCAAGAAATACCCCTAGTAAATTATGATGATGACACCTTATATTTAGTGATGACAATAGCCACTTGCCAAATCAATAAAGTGGTTTTGATCTTAGTAGATTATGGATGCTAGATTAGGTCATTGTGTTGAAAGTACATTTTTTTGACAAAATGTGAGAAATCCGACCATAGCAATGAAAAGTACATGAAAAACTTACACTTTCAAAATAATTGCATCAAAAAATATTATTGTATGAGTTCAAACAAAGCCCTAGAAGGTCCCATAGTGAGAATCGCTTAGCATCACCTATAAGATTTAATAATTTCTTGAATATCTAAACACGGAAATCAAAACATGTTTGCACCGTTGCAAATCTCTTAAAAAGTTAGACTAAATAAAGAAATTTTCTCTAAAAAATCAGCTAATATGACCAAGAATGGAGCCATCAAAGGTCAAGTACAAAAATCAAAATGCAAATGGAGAAGAGGTAGGTGGGAAGCATAAGATGTTGACTACATGATTTCAATAACAAAATATGCTCTTTTTGATAGAATATTTTGTATTATGCCAAAACCACAAGTTTCTCCAAAAAACATGTTTGCTTATGCAAAATTGTTGTTTGGAATGAGAAAACCATCGATTTGTCAATAAGAAGCTACTTTCCATGTGTTGAGTTGTTTTCTGATGGAATATTCTTTACCATTGTGATAATATGCTAGATTGATAGTGGTTTTGCAACTTGTGGCTCCTCGGAGTTAAATTTGTGGATATATTGTATAGACCATGCATGAGAACAATTCGTGTCTAGAATAGAAAAACTTAGAAAATCTAAATATTCTTCTTGCCTAGCTTGCTTAGTAGATTCACCCTTGGGAAGAAGAGATAATGCTTGCGCAAATTATTATGCCAATGAAATATTTGCCCATTGTACCTACAAATAATGCAAATGTGTGATCGCATTGTATGTGAAGTACACACAACGGAGGGGAGAATTTTTTTGTTCAATTTAAACTATTTGATAGTCGTTCTATATATTTAGGCCTTTCAGAAACATTGTAAGGGGCAGTTTTGCCCCAAAAATGCTTTGAGTGACAAGTGATTTTAAAGATGCCCAACAAAAATCCTTCCGTCAAACCCTTGTAGGTATATCCTTCAGTGTTTGATTTGGATGCAAAACAAAGACAAAATGTAATGTCCCCTTCTCGCATCTAGTCAATTGTGCTTTTTGTTAGCTGCCCGATCTCCCATAGGCTATTCGAACTTGGTTAGGGGACTTAAGAGTTTTGTGCAGAGCTCAAGCTTGTAATGTCAATGCGTTTCGACAACATTTCTATTTTTGGCATATGCATTTTTTAGTAAGTGTGATCTTGGGCACTTGGCCTCAATTTTAGTTCCCTCTCCACTTTTGTGCGAACTCCGTTTTAGTGCCATGTTAAAGTTTCTAAAGTGATGGAAAATAGTGTTTTTATATTTCTCACTAAGTGTGTGAAAAGTGACTTTAATTTTATAACTTAAGCAACGAATTTTATATAGTATGTCTCAAAAGGGGATGCCTAGCTTGGGAGACAACTTGTTTTAAAAAGTCATTTGGGAGGCATTTTCGATAGAATAATATATTTGCATATTTAAATTTTCCCTAATTTCTCTCTCCATGTCTATATAATGGGATTTTGGCTCTCATTCATTTATTCGGCTTGTGCACACACTTAATGAGATGCTGTTGAAATGAACTTGGAGAGTTCTTTCAGAGATTGTCGAGGACAAAAATCCTCTAATGTTGATCTAGTTTCGGCGGTGCAAGATCCATCCTATTTGGTTGTTGATTTTCCGATAGAGTTTTCAGTATTTGCTAGAAGTTTGGCAATCTGGGTTTGTTGAAGATGAAGATATATGAAGTTTTTTGATTTAGCTTTTCAATTTTTGGTGTGTTTAGTTCCTTTTTGGAGCACTATTCTAGTTTGCATGATTTTGTCTTATTCTTAGTGCTAGCCTTACCATTTTTGGATGCATATGGATCCACATTTATGCTAATAACTCTTACAATGAATTTTATTTAATTTTGGGTATTGGCTCAATGAATTTCTTGCTTCTAGGTGATGAGTTTTCATACAACACATGAGGGTTTTTGTTTGGCATTGATTATCTAGCCTAAAATCAGCCCTAGATGGTAGTGCCCAACGTTGGGTATCAATATGTGAAAGTTGTAAGGTATTTTCAGTGTTTTGAAGGCAGCATATCATCCTATATTTGGCGTCAACGGGTTCTGAACAGGTCTGGAGCAGTATTAAAGGTAATAGAAGTGATGCTAATTTCTTAAATGAATCGACCTTAGCCATTTTGTGCACCCATGTTACTGTAGCAGGGAATTTTAAGGAAGTTTCAGAGTTAGGGAAGCTTTAAAAGTCATCAAAATTTGCTGTGATAAGTCTGCAAGTGAATGGTGTTGATATGTTGCTGGAATATGCTGAAATTACACTCTGTAAACCCTTTGTTTGGAACATGAATTAGACCTCAAACTTCTAGTGTGTTGCTGTTCACAAATCACAATTAAATCTGCATTGTATAGGTCTGCAATATTTGTAATCAATCTACTTTTTGATGTTATGTAATATGAATTTGATGAGACAATAGATTTCTTGGTGCTTCTATGCATTTGCTCTTTCATTATGCCATATGTTGAATGCTTGAGAATATCATTGCAAAGAGAACATGAATGTAATTTGAAAGCAAAAGGACAATCAGCAACAATCAGGGTTACTTGGGGACGCATCCCAGGCCTAAAATGGGGACGTCCTGGGGACTTGGGGACGGCTTGGGGACGTCCCCATGCCGTCCCCTATTTTCAAGAATTTGTGGGGAACGTCCCTGGGACTTGGGGACGACAACCCAAAAAAGTGGGGACGGGAAAAAGTCCCGGGGACGGCTGGGGACTCCGTAGCCATCCCCCGCGTGTCCCGGGGACGGCCGTCCGTCCCCAACCAAAAAGACAATTAAAAAAAAAATAAAGTAAAAAATGCCCAAATAGCTTCCATAGGTGGGGTCGTTTTGTGGGCCCCACCGCCATACTTGCCTTAAAATGCCAAAATCATGGCTCTATATGGGCTTATAAGCATTTTTTTGTTTTCATTGTGTTTTGGTAGTAGTCTGATTTTTTGGTTTTATAGCAGCAAAGGAGGTTTGCAAAGGAGGTTTTCTTCATTGATTGTGCAAGGGTTTCAACTTTCTACATTGTGCAACAAGTAAGTGTGAGTTTATGCTTCTATTTTTC
>MU226436.1:5663115-5676421 GCA_018584345.1 Thuja plicata
GGAGTTCCTCAAACCAGCTGAGACAAGGTATGCCAATTTTAATTACAATTTAATTTTAAACTTTACTTCATTTATTAGATTATTAAATATTTTAATTATTGTTGCATGTGTTTTACTTTTAAAGTTTAAGTTTTAATTATAGGTATGCCACTTACTTCATCCTGATGGAGAGGATGCTTGAAGTGCATGAGGCTCTCCATTTGATGGTGGTGAATCCAGAGTGGAGCCGATGGTCCAATTCTAGCTCTTCTGAAGGAAAATCAGTGAAGCAAAAGATCTTTGATGACAATTGGTGGTCCACAACAAAGTAAGTTACTGATTTTATTTAAAAATTAAAATTAAATGTTAGTCTTTTGCTTGCTGATTTTCATATTAAATTAAATTAAAATTTCTGATTTTAATTTTTGTTTGCATCTTGTAGATATATTTGCTTTGTCATCTCACTCATCGTAGAGGTCATTCGATATGCTAATACTGACTCTCCTAGTCTTGGAGAGATAAATGAGACCTTTGACAGTATGTTGGGGAGGACAAAGAAAACAATTGCAGCGAAGAATCCTACTTTGGGGTTTTATGAGCAGCAAATTAGGCCTATTGTGACGCGGAGGTGGAACATAATGAATACCCTGCTTCATATGGCAGCCTACACTCTAAATCCCAAATGGTATGCAGAATTGGATGGAAGGGGCCCCCCATGTGATGATCCTGAGGTATTAGATGGTTTCACACAAGCCATTGATAAGATGTATCCACCCCCAGGGCGAGATTCCTTCATTCTTCGCACATAGTTCCTTGACTTCACACTACTTCGTGGCCCAAACTTGAGTAAACCACAGGCGAGGTTGGATAGAGTCATTTCGACACAGAGGGATCCTATTGGATGGTGGACGTGGCATGGGAGGGATACACCAGAGTTGAAAGTGCTTGCTTCTCGCTTCCTTTCACAGGTTGCTAGTTCCTCAGCTGCAGAGAGGAATTGGTCTACATATGGCTTTATCCACTCCCTCAAGAGGAATAGACTTACCTCTAGACGAGCGGAGAAGCTAGTGGCTGTGCATAGTGCTCTTCGACTTGAGGATCGTCAGACTCCAGAGTATAGGCAGACTCCAGCTTTACGGTGGGATATTGATCGTGAAGATGCGGCCTAGATTGACGAGGAGGATAGAACACCGGGATTGGTTGGGGTTCCATTGGATGAGAGCTCATTGTCAGTGCAGCATGATAGTGGCAGTGACTCAGAGGACTCTGATATTGATGCCATGTTGGCAGCAGAAGAATAGGAGCAGCAATGTGCTTCATTTTTATTTTCTATATTTTGATTGTTATGTTGAACTATGAACATGATGATGAAACTTTATGGCAGCACCTAAGCCTTTGGGCATTTATAGTTTTAATTTTCTTAGTTTCTATGTTAAACTTATATTTTTGTTAGCATATGCATATTGACAATCCGATAATGAATTGAAATGGCATTGAAATGTTACTATTTACTCTGAGTATTTACTAAATGGCATTGAAATGTTGTATGTTAAGGTTATATGATGTTTAAATGGCATGCATTGTCCATATTTTCATATGAATGTAATGTATACTTGCAAATTTCCTTATATATTTGAAAATTTCCCTATATTTACATAGCCGTCCCCAAAATCGGCAAAAAAATTTGCTGTCCCGGAAACCCGTCCCCCCGTTCCCATCGCAGAAACTCGGGGTAACCTTGGCAACAATGCATCTCCTTTCCTTATATGATCTTTCAAATCAGTAGACAACTTTCACAAAAAAAATCCAGGGGTATACATTACACAAAACTAACTTTCTTGGGTGCTTTCAACTTAAAGGTGAGCTCATATTTGCTCCTATAATCTCCCCCAAAAATGCAATATAAAGCCACAAAGAGGGATATTTCCAAGTTTTTAAGAAAACATGAGTTTTTCAACTTAGATTTCCAAAATGGCTAGCAAGGTAGTCAAGTAAGTCCTTGAATTTTGTAATGCCCCTTCTAGGACTTGCCCAAAATAAGATACTACAAACACAATTTCAAGAGCTAGGGTTAGAGAATTATTTTACCAAGTAGGAAATCTCTGTCATTATGCTTGAATAGATAAAAGATATGCAGATTTATAATATACTCATACATATGAAAAGAAAGCATTTGTAGCATTACAACTTTCATGGACCATAACCATAGTTAGGGATGAATAAGAAGAGATGATGAGGTGCCCTTTTTTGTCACAGCCCTAGGCCCAAGAATGGATACTCTGCCCCCCCTTCGCCCCGTACCTTATGGGGTTGGTGTACCTAGCAGAATCTTATGCCGTTCTCCTTCATCATTCTATCTTATTCCCTTCACATGGTTAAGGTCCTTTAACTATCATATAACTCTATCATACGAGTTGGGGGAGAAACTACAATAGGGTGTCCTAACTCGACCCTAGGCCCAAGAGCGGAATCTCTTGTCCCTCTTGGTCTCATACCTTATGAGATGGTGTATCTAGTGAGGCATCACCGTTCTACCATATCACCCTTTCCCCTCATCCCATAAGGTTGATTAATGTCATTGGACTATTTTTGTTTGATAAATATACTTCATCATTAAGTCTAGGATATAAATATATTTTCTAATTAATGTGGATCTGATTACATATATATACAATGTCATTATTATAAATCTAATAACAGTATGTGAATTGTATGGTCTTACTGTAGATCACGAATACAAAATATATAACACAAAATCCTCTGTTTCTGTATATCTATATACCTTACTGATACATATATATACATACAAAGTCATCATTATAAATCTAATTGCAGTATGTGAATTGTCTGGTCTTACTGTATATCATGAATACAAAATATATAACACAAAATCCTCTGTTTCTGTATATCTATATACCTTCCTGATACATATATATATACATACATATCTACACACACACACATACTACATTTGATTAGCTTGCAGGCACATTAATTTATATACCTTTTATCCAGATTTATATTAGACCGAGTGCAGTAATTTACACCCAAGATATTAATAATACAGAACAGTAATATAAATATCTCTTACCTTTCTTCTGATCGGTGTTACCGTTTAGTGCTGACTGGGTTCTTTTTTCTGACTGTGCCAAGTTTGATAATGTTGATTGGTTTGTTTATTCTCTGCAATTTCTTCTGTTTTCCCCATTAGCTTTTATGCCCACTTATCTTTAATTGTCTATTCGATACCCTTTTTGGGGTAGCATTTGATATACTTATATTCCCTTTTGGGAGGAAAGGACACGTCCCTTCTGTGGGGACTTCTAAATTGCACCCCTTAATGTATCATTTTATACAAACAGCTGAAAGCTGTGATTTACTAAATCGCATGCTTCAGCATTTGGTAAAATTAATTATATTTAGTTAATGTTTTAATGTTGCTCAAGTATATTAAATAATCAATAATTAATAAAACATATTGAATATATTAAATATGTATACAACGGTCAATAATCAATAAAATATCTAAATATGTAAACATCATACTAAATTGTATTAATCAATTAATCTGGTAAGTTTATCAATTATGAATATATTAAATATGTATGCAATAATCAATAAAATATATAAATATGTAAACATGATACTAAATGGTATTAATCAATTAATTTGGTAAATTTATTAATTGATAAATATTAATCAATTAAATGTATTATGAGGGGGATATGACAATCCTTCCTCTCCGAGATTGCTTGTCCTCAAGCAATTTTAAGTTCGGATGATCAAATATCTCGGGTCCTTCCCAAGTTGCATCCTCCATTGGTAGGCCTTTCCATTTGACTAGGTATTCTTCAATGGTCTTGTTTCTTAGCCTTTTGTCTTGTATTTTGAGGATAGTCTGTGGCTCTAGGATCAATTTACCTTCATTGTCCAATGGTGGTAATTCTGGGCATGGAAGGACATGTTGGCCCAACACCCTTTTGAGGCGTGATACATGAAACACATTATGAATCCTGCTATTGTGATGCAGGAGCATCTTGGGGTAGACGACAATCCTGCATGTTGGATTTCTTTTGTTGGAGAAATTGGTTGGTGAACTGTTGCTCAGTTGTAGTATTGGCCGAGGGACTCGGTCGGTGGAGGGACTCGGTCGCTGGGGGACTCGGTCGCTAGAGGGCTCGGCAGTCCTATTGCTTGACAATGCTGGTGGGTTTTCTGGTGCTCGACAATGCTGGTTGGTTTGCTGGTGCTCGACATTGCTGGTTGGTTTACTGGTGCTCGACATTTTGGTTGGCCGACTTGTGTTCTTTCGGATCTGGGAGGTCGACTTTGTGCATTTAATAGTATAGCGTGTGATCGTGACGTGGATCGATCGTGGGGATGTGTGTGGACCTATGTTGCATGGGTACTCGTACCCATACCCTTGGTACGCGTACTAGGTACGGGTACACATACCCAAGTATTGGGTACTCAGTGGGTACTCGGTGGAGAGCGTCATAGCTAAGGACCTTCATTAAGATTTCTGATTTTTGTTTCAGTTTTTTGTTTGCGTATCAGCTTGCTGTTTACCAAGCTTAATCCGTAATCAGTTTGAAACTTTGATACAATACTGATTAACACTAAACTTTATCATAGTTCAAGCTAGAAGTTTAACATTTGCAATATGTCATTGTTAAATGATTTATAATCTTCTTGTTCATGTTTAAAGTTTGCCTTCTCTGTTATGCATCTAAACATTTAGCATATATTATTATTACAAACACATTGCAAATCTGAAACTGAAAACAATACATTACATCAGCAAACTTTATCACTGTTCTTGTTTTGAAAACTCATTGTCATGACTCGTATTTTTAGATTTTCTATAAAATATTAAGTTATATCAAGAAAAAGTTGACGTATCCAAGTACCCCTGTCCCCGTGCAACCTTGGTGTGGACCTATTTGGGTCTTGGATCTTTATCCTATGTGCATTTATTATCTGTTGCAGACCGACTTGTGGCTTGAATATGTAATTAATGTAAGGATTTATTTTATTTGTATTTACTAGGCTGACTTGTGGCTTAGTTGGGTACAAGTAAGAGGGTCTTGTGGAGTCTTGAGGGGGGGATTTTTCAGAACAGATAGAGAAAGGCAGCAGAGATTCAAGTTAGGAATCTGGAGTTGCGAATCTATAAGCAGAGCTAGGGTTGAGGCTTAGGAACAAGAAGATTGCTTGGAGGTATGTGTGCACAAGTTTAGATCTTGCTAGATGTTTCTATCATATATCTGTAGCCTGTTGTTGCAGATCTGACTAGCTAGGGTTGGGTTTGGTTTGGATCTAAGAGGGATCTTGTTGAATTACTATTGTATTGTTTGTAATTGGCCGTAATCGGGAAGGCCTTACAGCCCGACATGTTGCAATAAATTGAATGTTGATTCCATTCTCTGTTATTGTTCTGTTTTGTTGTGTTGTTGGTTTGGCAGCAAGGTTTGGTCTGTCCATTTTTGGATCCTCCGTCATTTGGCACTACGTCAGGTGGTATCAGAGCTTGAAGATCTTGAGTGTGTGGACAGATCACCGATGGTGAGGCAGTTTACACTAGGACCTTGGATTGGAAAGTTGGTGATTTGTTGCCTTGGGGTTTCGAAGATCTTGGAAGATGCCTCAAAGAAGATTGGACCCTAGGGCAATTGCAGATCTCTGTGATGCTGTGGAGTCGAGGATTACAGAGAAGGTTAAATCAGATTTCAGATTTTTGAGATGGAATTGATGAAGAATGACATGATCACTGAGATCATAAGGGCTATGACTAGTGTACCTCAGAATGTGGGCACTAGCGATGGTTATGAGGAAGCTGCTAAAGACTTTGAAGCTGCTGGATCTAGTGGAGAGGATAGAACTGACCGTGCAGAAAGGTCTATGGAGGATAGAGCTGGCCGATTAGATAGATTTGGCACTCGGTTGAGGTTGAAGCACAAGATGGATGTTTCTAATTTCTCAGGTACTTGGAATCCTGAAGACTTGATTGATTGGATTGGTGAATTGGAAGGCTACTTTGAGTTAGAGGATATTGGTGATCCACTTAGGGTAAGGTTGGCACAGACTAAGTTGAAAGGGCATGCTGCTCTTTGGTGGAAAGAATTACAGAGAGATAGAGAAGAAGAAGGTGAACTGAAGATCACTAGATGGAGATTGATGGTGACTAAGTTAAAGGCTAAGTTCATACCTGCTGACTATGAACTTGAGTTGTTTAAGAGGTTACAGAATCTGAAATAGAAGGATTTGTCTGTGAAGGATTATACTGAGGAGTTCTATAATTGTCTATTAAGTCTGGGCATAGAGAACTTTCCATGGAAAAGGTAGCTCGGTATATTAATGGTTTGAGATTCAATATTTAGGATGAGACTGGTATGCTGAAGATTGATTCAATTGAGGATTCTTATCAGTATGCTCTGAAGGCAGAAGATAAGTTGAAAATAAAACATCAAGGTGGATCCCGAGGGAAGGAGAAACAGGATCACTCGGTCAAGGATAAGCCGACTGCTGAAGATGAACCAAAACCTGTTGAGTCGAGGAAGAGGATAGGTAAGGTTGCCTTTAAGGGCACTTGTTTTCGTTGTGGTGAAGAAGGACATAGAGCTTATGAATGTTCCCAGAAGATTGGTGACAGAAGAGCTGTTGTGGTGAATGAGGCCGAAGACTTGAATGAACCTGAACAAGGAGGAGACAGTTTGCTGGCTCGACGAGTACTGTTTGGTAAGAAATTACTGGAATCTTGTCAAAGGAGTAATTTGTTCAGGACTCGTTATAAGTCTGCTGGTAAACTCTGCAATGTGATTGTGGATGGTGGTAGTATTGATAACCTTGTAGCTGAGGAAATGGTTCAGAAACTTGGTTTGCAGAGAGTGAGACATCCTTGTCCTTATAGGATTGGTTGGTTGCTAGATGTACATGCTTTGTAAGTGAGGGAGCATTGTCTTGTTGACTTTCAGATTGGCTAGTATAAGGATCAAGTGTTGTGTAATATTGTGGACATGAGTAGTTGTCACATATTGCTCGGCAGACCTTGGCAGTATGATTGCAGGGCTGTGCATGATTGTGTTAAGAATGTGTTTTCTGTTGAGAAAGGTGGCAGGAAGTTTTCACTGATGCCTTTGCCGAATAAAGAACTTGGTAGGAGGAACATGCGCTTTGGGAGCCGAGTTGAGTTGAAGGATTCTGAAAGGGTTAGAGATCAGTATGGAGAACATACTTGTGGATTGTCAAGGAAGGACTTGAGAAGACAAAGCAAGCAGAAGTGGATCCAGAGAAAGAGTGTTGAAGACTTGGAGGACATGTATGTGAAGAACCAGTTCAGGGTTTATGTGTTGAATCCCGTAAGATGTTCTTTTCTTCCAGCCTTTAAGAACATCTTTTTGCACCTGGGGTGTCTGATGCAGGAGAATCCTAGGGTAGACGACAATCCTGCATGTTGGAGTTCTTTTGTTGGAGAACTTAGTTGGTGAACTGTTGCTCAGTTGGAGTTTTGGCTGAGGGGCTCGGTCGCTAGTAGGGACTCAGTTGCTGGAGTGACTTGGTCGCTGGAGGGCTTGACAGTCCTGTTGCTCGGCAATGCAAGTTGGTTTGCTGGTGCTCGATATTGTTGGTTGGTTTACTAGTGCTCAGCATTTTGGTTGGCCGACTTGTGTTCTTTCGGATCTGGGAGGCCGACTTGGTGCATTTAATATGTATAGCATGTGATCGTGACGTGGATCGATCGTGGGGATGTGTGTGGACCTATTTGGGTCTTGGATCTTTATCCTATGTGCATTTATTATCTGTTGCAGGTTGACTTGTGGCTTGAATATGTAATTAATGTAAGGATTTATTTTATTTGTATTTACTAGGCCGACTTGTGGCTTAGTTGGGTATAAGTAAGGGGGTCTTGTGGAGTCTTGAGGGGGGGATTTTTCAGAACAGATAGAGAAAGGCAGCAGAGATTCAAGTTAGGAATCTGGAGTTGCGAATCTATAAGCAGAGCTAGGGTTGAGGCTTAGGAACAAGAAGATTGCTTGGAGGCCTGTGTGCACAAGTTTAGATCTTGCTAGATGTTTCTATCAGATTTATGTAGCCTTTTGTTGCAGATTTGACTAGCTAGGGTTGGGTTTGGGTTGGATCTAAGAGGGATCTTGTTGAATTACTATTGTATTGTTTGATACTGGCACTACCTGACTTCACTCGTCACTTCGTCCTAGAGTGCGATGCGTCTAGTGAAGGCATTGAAGCAGTGCTAATGCAAGACTATCACAACATCGCGTTTGAGAGTCAGAAACTCTCGGGATCTGAATAACCTTACTCTATCTATGACAAGGAGATGCTCGTAATTATGCACGTGCTAGCCAAGTTTCGGCAGTACCTCGTTGGAGCAAAATTTGTTGTGCAGACAAACCACAACAATCTGAGGTATTTTCTTGAGCAGGACTTGAATGAGTTGCAATCGAAAAGGGTGAGCAAAATCCTAGCCTACAATTTTGACATTGAATATGTGAAGGGGAAGAATAATGTGGTGGCCGATGCCCTATCAAAAAGACCTGCCATATGTTCACTGTCACAGATTTTGGCGGATTCGAAGGCCCATTTGCTGGTTGAGTACTCTAAGAATACTTTTGTGCGCCAATTGATGGATGGTAAGATACAGGATGATAGGTACCAGGTGGTTGACGACATCATCTACTACAAGGATAGAATCTATTTAGTAGCCGAATCAAAGATGGAGAGGATTTTGACGGAAGTTCACAACTCACCTTTGGTAGGACACCCAGGGTACCTCAAAACCTATAGACAAATTCAGGAGAGGTTCACCTGGAAGAACCTTAAAGATGTACTCTAGTACATGCAAGAATGTGCCACTTGCCAATAGAACAAAGTCGAGCATACACTGCCTGTTGGGCTACTTCAGCGTTTGCCAATACCCGATCAACAATGGGAAAGCATCTCGATGGATTTCATCACTGGACTTTGCAAGGTGCAAGGAAGGGATTGCATTTTTGTCGTGGTGGACCGTTTGACCAAATATGCCCATTTCTTTGCCATTCCCACAGGATTTCAGGCAGTTCTGGTGGCCGACTTATTTTTCTGAGAGGTGTTCCGCCCGCATGGCCTTCTGTGGAACATAGTTAGTGACAGGGATAGTTGCTTCCTTAACACTTTCTGGATGGAACTTTTTTGCTTGGCAGGTACGGAGTTGTTGCCGAGCACGAGTTACCACTCGCAGACGAATGGTCAGACGGAGATTGTGAACAAGTGGTTGGAGGGCTACCTGAGGAACTATGCTTTAGCACAACAAAAAGCGTGGATCTGTTGGCTTCATTTAGGAGAGCACTGTTACAACACTACCTATCACATGTCAATAGGTATGTCACCCTTCAAGGCACTTTATGGTTATGAGCCTTCGTCATTTGTGGATCTGGCATTAGGCGACAGTCGTGCTCTGAGGGCCAAGGACTGGTTGCAAGAGAGTTTGGATATCCTTCGGTCTCTCAAGGATAACCTCTAGATGGCTCAGAATTAGCAGAAGATGTATGCTGACAAGCACAGGATTGAACAGAGTTTTGAGGTAGGAGATTTGGTATACCTCCAACTACAGCCGTGCAGATAGTCTTCCTTGAAGAAAAGTGGAGTATAGAAGTTGAAGCCTAGATTCTATGGGCCCTACAAGGTGCTATGGAGAGTGGGTCAACGTGTCATGGTCTCGAAGGAATTTCCACCTATTGATGAAGAAGGAAAATTTATTCTAGAGCTAGAAGAGATCATCGATGTCAAAGAAAGGAAGCCGAGGTCACACACCATTAAGGAGTACCTAGTTCGATGGAAGGAACTGCCGATTGAAGATGCCACATGGGAAAGCGAACACATCTTGGATCATCCGATTCTGCAATTGCTTGAGGTCAAGCAATTCTTGGGTCGAGAGGACTGTAATGTCCCTGATATAATTAAATAGTTCAATTAAAATTAATTGTTGTATGGCCCCGAACTTAATAATATCTTTCGGGCCCTTTTTTGTATTAATTAGTTAGTTTTAAATTTTTTTGTGTCGACCTTGTTTCTAACCCTTTGGGAAACTTCCCGAAGCCCATTTATAAGGCCAAGTTTGGCATAATTGTAGGTATGGTGAATTTTATGTTTTCTTTGCACTTGCGAATTCCAGTTGGAGTTCAAGACTAGCGTAGTTTCAGAGGTACAAGATCCTCCCTATTCTGTATTTGCAGTTTCGGTGGGAGTAACTCCTCACCCTACTCTACTCATTTTTTGAATCTGAAATATATAATCTGAAAATACAAATTCTCTTGTCTTTGCAATTCATTCTGGTTGTTGGTAAATGCCCTGGGTTAGAATTTATTCATCAATAATACATTTGGCATTTGAGAACCATATAGTTGACTCATATCAATCAAGAGTGCCGAAGGGTGCCGAGTGCCAAGTGCCAAGTGCCAAGTGCCAAGTGCCAAGTGCCAAGTGCCAATTGTCAACTGCCAATCACTAACTGCCAACCGCCAAGTGCCAAGTGCCAAGTTCAAAGTGCCAAGTCCAAGTGATACAAACACCGTACGCCTTAGATTTCACCGTACGCATGAGACAAAGTCATCGTATGGGTGAAGCATTGTCACTGTACGAAACTTTTCGTCAATTGCCATATACGGGTGTGACCGAACGCGAGGGTGCCATACGATGGAGTTGTGCTGACGAAGGGTGTGTGGTGCCGTTCAAAACATCACATCACATCTCTAACCATCTCCGGTGTTGATGTAGGGCATATTTCCACATTTTGTATAGTTATTTTTGCAATGTGGTATTTTAATCTATTGATTCCCTTGTCATCCATTTACCGCATTTAGTACAAGTGACCTCATACTTCCATACTGGGTCTTTTCTAGATGGCCTTGCCTTTGAAGTTGACAATGCTGTTTTAACATGGAAAATAAAAAAATTAGTAGGGTTATGTGAAAAATAAGCAAAAAAAATGATAGTCAATTATTTGAAAAAAATACATCTCAAAAACAAGGAAATAGGTTATGATGGGAAATGAAGAAATTTTGCCTGCATTTCCCCTTATTTTTTGAGATTTTTTAAATTTTCAATCGAAGAACAAAAAGGCTATATTTTAAATGT
This sequence comes from Thuja plicata, assembly GCA_018584345.1. Lineage (NCBI taxonomy): Eukaryota > Viridiplantae > Streptophyta > Pinopsida > Cupressales > Cupressaceae > Thuja > Thuja plicata. Next base: position 5,674,225 of record MU226436.1, read on the forward strand.
TTGATCTTTTATGCTCTTCTTCTTCTTAGCCTACTTCAAAATGCAGACCTGCTTTGGGCACCAAAGAGAAGAATGAAATGAAAAAACCAGAAAAATTGTGTCTTTTAAGTGATTGGGCGTTTGCAGACAGGTGTGAGAGTCCTAGGTTGAGACTCGTGGTTTGACCTTTAGACTCGCATGAGTTGCAGTCGAAAACTCGGGCATTTTGGGGGAAAATTCGTTTTGACGCAGCATGCAAGTGTGTGGCAAGTCGACTCAGCGAGCCAACGGACGCGAATCCCAAAGAATCCTAGGCAAGTTTTCAAACTTTGCTGAAGAAGACATAGCAAAGTTATTCATAAATGGATCCACTAAGAAAGGGGGAAAAGATATGAATATTATTAATAAAAACAATGATCAAATTCTCCTTAGTGGAAGTAGAAAAAAATGAAATTGAAAGGTGGATAGTGTCTAAAGAAAATTGTCAAGGAAAAGTCAATACATTAGTAGTACAATAACACGTTGCTTTAATAGATGTTTAGAAGGGCCATGTGACTGTTTTGTGCAGGTAGGCTCTTAAACAAAGAATCTCTTTTTTCAAAAATAAGATAATTACCTTTATCAAATATCCATATGTTCATGATTCTTATGTCCATTCATTGTACATCCATACTTTGAATTGCTACATCATTGTATGTCCGTACTCTGTACAGCCACATTTCTACTACACCAAATTCCCACTTGTCTAAAATGTACAGTTTCTGTATCGAACTATAAACCCATTCATTTCTACCAGTGTATAGAAGTGAGCCTGAGATTCTGTTGCCATACTTTTATCATCTTGTTCATTCTTCTTTATGCTTATATACCAGCATTCAATTGCCTTGCTATACTACTCTCTATTACCGCCTCTCTGTTACACCTTAATTTCATCTCTCTGATATGCCACATGCCCTTTCATCATATAGCCACTGTATTTCCCAATCAAGGTCCTCTGTAGCCATACATTCCCTTGCAGCAGTTATATGGTCCATTGCAACTGATGTGCTTTCAAGACTTCTTGCATGATGAGCTGTGTGGCCATTCGGTACCTTCCACTTCATTGAACAAGGTTTTTGAAGGATATGATGTTGTAAAATCTGGATCGTCCTATAGAGAATATATCTAAGTGCTGTGTGAAATTGATTACCATTGTTATTGATCTTTTCACCAGCCATCAATATGCATTTATATCCTTTGAATAGTCATGTCTTGAAGAGCCATGACCATACGTGGCTTATGCCACGTAGGGTCATGACCCTTCATAACCGATTGGTAATATTAACTATATTATAACATATTCAAATATCAAATGCTCTTAATATATATATATATATATATAATCGACTATTAGATATCAATCAATTCGATGCTATATTTCAACACTCCCTCTTAGCGAGAGGAGATTGATATTCACAAGAAGTGAGTGTTATTGAAATCCCCGACTTAGTTTGGAACTAGATTTCTTTTAAATAACACAACCACTTTGAATCAGGATTTCCGGCATAATCCGGAACATAACTCAACCGGATAAGAAATTTATCGAAATCCCCGACCAATTCGGAATTGGATTTAATGATAAATATAGGTGTCAAGATATCTGGCGCAATCCGGATCAAAACTTGAACCATTCGTTATCATGATCCCCGACTAAATTTGGAACTGGATTAGATGATAACTTACACACAATTTCATATCAAGATATCTGACACAGCTCGGGACATCATCAAGATGTACTCATCCTGATAGAAGAGTTATTGCAATCCCCGATTATCTCAATATCATGATATCCGGCATAATCCAGGACACAAAGGTGTCGATCATGATGAGTTATTATACAGTAATAATATAAGCGTTAGGATGTCTGGTCCTATCCGGGACAAACCCTTTCGGGAGTCGATCCTAACAAGTTATTACCCAACAAGTAATAACATAAGCAACAAGATGTTCGGTCCTATCCGGGACAAACCCTTACGGGAGTCGATCTTGAAGCCTAGTTACTATTGTGAAGATCGTCACCTTGAAATACTAACCTATATACACAGAAGATCGTCATCTTCACAAGTTTGAAATATTTCAATATTTTATTTATTCATGAATAAAAAATGTACATAACAATTACATTCATATTTTGGTCATACCAATTTTCTTTCTGAAGAAGTCTATCTTTACCTTTGCA
>MU226436.1:5679766-5714981 GCA_018584345.1 Thuja plicata
AAGAGCCATGACCATACGTGGCTTATGCCACGTAGGGTCATGACCCTTCATAACCGATTGGTAATATTAACTATATTATAACATATTCAAATATCAAATGCTCTTAATATATATATATATATATATATATATATATAATCGACTATTAGATATCAATCAATTCGATGCTATATTTCAACATATGATACATAAGGTATGCTTCGGGTTAGTGCATAATTTTTTGTTGGAAAAAAATATCACATCGTTTTCTTGAGTTGCAGATAATTGAAGAGGAAGTAGAGAACTGTTCAGGCGCAAATGTGGCAGAAGGTACTCTAATAAAAGCCACTTTTCCATGGGTTTGTGCATAATTTTTTTGTTGGAAAAATATCACATCATTTTCTTGAGTTGCAGAAAATTGAAGAGGAAGTCGAGAACTGTTCAGGAGCAAATGTGGCAGAAGGTACTTTGATAAAAGCCCCTTTTCCATAGTTTTCTTGCAATCTTTACAAATTGAAGGCTAAAACCAACTTAACAGAATAAGTAAATTTTACATGGCGGACATCTCTGATTTTGTAGCTGCAATCATTGCTGATAAGAAGAAAATGCCTCGAGTTAAGGGACATTACTCTCTAATAATAAAGCCAAATATATTGAAAATCACACTAGATAAATTGTTTTAAGTATGCCTTTTATCAATAGAGTATATTAAGTCTGCAAGAAATAATAGCAGCACTGCCTAAAATGGTTCAAACATCTCCTCAATCATTTGTTACAACTTTGCACATAGTTTGTTTGGCCAGGGCAAAACTCTAGCAATGAAAGGGAATAAAAAGAAAAAATAGTGCAATAAATGGAATGGGATACCTGAAATAAAAATATTGCCCATTTTACAAACTCTAGTGTGGGAGAGTGCACCTGCCATTGAATTTTGTACATAGTGGGCAAGCAAAGTAATGGGCCATGAATTGAAGACACCGTTACAAAGGGTTGGTGCAGACAACATTTTGCAGGCGTTACTTTTGATGTCAGAGATATTGAACCATCCTTGGTTTGTATGGTATCTAAATATGACAGGGACAAATGATAGCTGTTTATGCAGTACATGGATCAGGAAGTAAAAATAACATTCAAAACAGAGGATTTTCAGGGGTAATTGGGGTATCCTTGTATTGACAGTTGGCTGTAATGCTGCGAAGCAATCTTCAAATTGGCAAGATGGAAAGTTTATCAACCAAAAGAATGCAGGATAACTCATAAAAAAAGAAAAGTCATTGAGGAGATAGACATTTTTGAATATGAAGATGTAGAAGAATGAAGAAGAAGAACTACTTGACACTAAAGAATACAATGATGAGGGAAGTAGGACACCCAGGTTTTCAGAGCCTTCACTCACCTCCCTTGTTTTCATGTCTTCTTCCTCACAGGTTATGATGATCTCCTCTGAGCAGCTAGCAATGCCTGTTGCTCGTCCTAGAGAGTTTTTGTTTATTACTTCTTTGTCAACTAGCAATGAGGCATTATAGATAGAATATTGACTGAATCAACTGGGAGCACTAGTTAATACATTCCTGGTTATACTTTGAATCAATCCCATCGGCCCATCGGGCCACAAGATGGACCTCCTACCTTGAGTATGTGACTATATCATTGCATTAGGCAAGTGTGATCTGTGGGAAATTTGGAAGAAAACATACAGATCAAAGAGGAAAGAAGAGCTCAACCTTCTTATGCAGATTCTTCATAGTATGTTCCAATACATCGAGTGAACAATAGAAAGCTATATGGTACGTTATATCTTTTCCTGCAGATTATTGTATCCCTGGCATATGTTGTGCATGACATTGCAAGCAGAGTCAAAGATTTAGATGTAGGGTTGCTCAAGGCCCTCTAGGTTTGAACGATACAAGTCATATCAAGAATTTGTAGAAGTAGACTGTCTCCCGGAGTTTGAAACAAGGGTGGTCAGTGTTTCAGACTTCATAGATACTCCACCAGTTGTCACATGCCATGATTTACCCAATCATTTCTCCTCCTATCTCTAGTATGTTTGAATTTTGAAGCTTCGTATTCTATTGAATACATTATTCGGCATCATTATTTAATGTTATCATACATGTGAACAATGCTGAATAACATTATGGTTTGTATTCTGTGAACAACCCCAACTGGGTAATTAGAAGTCTAAAGTCACTTAAAAATGGGTACTTGTGTAGTCATTTGAAGGAGCTACATTCAAGATTTAACGAGCAGCTTTGCAAGAAGACCTAGCTTACACAAGCGAAGCTAATAAGGTTGTTGAGTATGAGTAGTAGTTGACACTGTTGAAAGCTCAGTGGCAAACATAACATGGTGGAATCTAGAAAATATCAATTGAAGGAAGGTTGCAAGAGGCTCTATACATTGTGAAATGAATGCATTGAGAAGGTGTATGCGCTTAGAGTTGAAATCAAGTGGAACAGCCTTTTCTTATTCACATTCAGCAAGAGCCACTGTATATCCAGGGCTTCTAATCTTTCATCTCCTTCTTGATATTATATTTGGGTCATGTTGGAGAGAACCCAACATGTTTAGAGGGATAGAATTAGATAATAATGTTCTTATTGACATTAAGAAATTACATATATTATAGTGGACTTAGGTTGGTGATTATTTTATTACTGTCCTATCTAGCATACTAATTTTTTTATTGTGTATGATGTACTAAATTGTTATGTCATAACTAACAACTTCTTGCCACTTGGTCAACGAACTCATAAATAGTTAGATGAATGTTTGGTTAGGGGCATTAATGTGGCCGGTCCCCTCTCTACTATGATTCTAACTGTACGCTACCTTGTTCTGTCATATTCTGTGCTGTTATTATGCTCATGGAATCTCATATATCTGTTATTATGCTCTTGGAATCTGCGATTGGAAGTAGCAATCGTTGGTATTATAGTCCGCTGCTGTAAATGGTGCAGTCATTTGTGACCATAGAATTTTTTACCTTCTCAAATTGCTGTGCTAATTTTGTAGGATTTTCAGCTTTGAAACAGGCAGAAAAGGATCTAAATAGGGTTAGTAGGCAGCAATGGGTTGCTAATGACTTGCCAACTTGCAAGGCAATGTGAATGTTGCATGGAAGCTTAGAAGAGCTCTTTTACCCAGGCTTTGTTAACTGTTAGTATTTGAGACATCATTTTGGTATCTTCTAAATTTTTTATTTATCAATCCATTTGCGTCCTTTTAGTGTGGTGGTGTGGAATTTGCAAAGATTCAAGAGTATTTAGAAGCTGTGACTGTGCTTGAATTTTGTAAGAGTTGGAAACTTTTGACCCTTGCAGCCCTGAATAACAAAATTTCAATGCTTGGTCATTAATCTGCTAGCCAATTCAAGATCAGCATTCTGGATTATCTTTACGGGTAAGTATAAGACATCTGCCTTCTTGTACATGGATTCATATATATTTTGGAAGACTTACTCTAGTATTTATTGTGCTTTCTTAGTTTGAAGTTTTGACAAGAGAGCTCATGAGGCTGGCCATTAGTCAGGTAACTGGTGGAGAGGTGTAGACAGAAAATCAAATATGCAACTTTGTTCAAGCTCTTTATGAGTAAGTCTTGTTGTTCCAATTATGGATGATAATTCTGATATGGACAAAAGGATTGAAATAATGCTTCAGAGTCTAGTGGAAATCGAGAATGTTGTGAACTACCCAGTGCTTCCTAGTATAGAAATCTAATGTGTTTGTTTACCTTGTCGTAATATAGTTGGTACTATATGCCTTTCTAAGCCTGCATTAACATTTTTGTCTTTGCTGTTCTTTACAATCCCTAGCATCTGTGTACCATAAATTTAAACCTTTCATAGCAGTAGTAAGATGAACTGCATATAATGGCCCTCGTTTTATGAATAAACGCTGTTAAGATTTACTTGTCCCCATGTAAGTGGCCATGGGCTTGGTATGCATGCTTCTTTCAAGAACCCTGAGCTAGTAAATGAGACATTTTAGTACTGTGGTAGAGCTCAAGATTCTCTTGTAATCTTGAATGGCTTGGTGCTCAAGGAAATTCTTTATGTTGGACTTTTAGAAACTCTATGGAGATCCCATTCTTGCTTTTTGCTAATTAACAATCAAAAGTTTATCCACATGGTTCTCCATTAGCATAGTGGAATAAAACCCCAGACTACTTGTTGTTGTTGAATCTTTATTGTCATTGAGCTTAAATTTAATAAGCTCTGATTTTCGTATGCATTTAGTGTGCAGATTAATTGCAAGGTAATTTTGACCTAAATGAAAGGAGTACCATCCAAAACTGTATGAATGCTCGTAAACAACAGGTTCTGGTTTCCAGTTGATGATACCTGCAAGGTATTTGAATCCATTTACATCATTAGTTTTACTTTTTCCATTTGATTGTTTTTTCACTTTGGGCTTTGGCCTCAGAATGCATCATAAGTTTTCTGAGTTAGAAAATGGTAGATAATTAGACTTGGCGCTCTAGTCTTTCTTAGGATTTGGATCATGTAATTGTATTCTCAGAAAAGGTGCTTTAGTGAATATGCTTATGAGACATCAAAGTTAGGAAAATCTCGGCAATTAAAACTAAGAATTGATATATTGAGAAGGGTCAGCTATACGACTAACCAGTAGCCAGAAACTATCCTGGCTGAATGCAACCTTACATCTGATTTTCAGGATTGTGTTTTGTACTTCAACTACTTTTTCTTTCCCTTGTGCATTTTAACTTGCCTTTTGTTAGCCTTCTATGGATATGGTTCATCAAAAACATCGCCACTAGCACCAACCTTATTAGCATCAACATCCAGTAGTCTATAGGCCTTTTAGCTTGTGAAGTAACCACTGAACAAGACACCAATTGTGACTCAAATAGATTTATTTTGTGGTTTCTTCTTTCAATTACATGATCTTTCTCAACTAGTTGACTCCAAGAACATGTGTAGTTATTGAATGTACCTACTTTTTCAGCAGAAATGAGTCCATATTGAATTTTTTTGTTACAGAGTTGCAATTGAGGTATCTTGAAGATTTTGAAGGTTACCCAAAAACCATTGATGATTTTATTCAGAAGAAGACATGTGCTGTACCATGAGACTCATCTTTGAACAGTATATACTGTTGTGATCTTGTCTCATGAAAAGAGCAAAAAATAATTCAATTTGTTTTCAGGTGGCACCTCCAAAGCAAGCTTTGTAGGTGGAGGTACCTTGAGTCTATCTTTCCCATGGGAAGGACCGACATTTATGTGTGGATGTCCTAGTACTAAGTTGGACCATTTTATTGGAATTGTCTCTTCATTTTTGTCACATCAGTCACCACTCACCGTAGGAGACAACTGACTGAACTTCGGATGATGGCTCTAATAGTGTCTTTGTTCCTCTTTCCTTTTGTATTCATGTCATTGTATGACTTAACAGCTTGCCCTGGAGCTTCTCAAATTTCATCAATATCAATAGATTTGATGATCAATGCAATCTTTAACATAAGTGTGTTTATAAAACAACTTAGGATGACTTTTGGAGATAGCTTCAAAGTAGTGTTGATTCTATCAACTAGGTCCTCAAAATGTGCAATAAATTCCCTCATTGACTTATTACCTTCTTTCTTTGGATTTGGGCGGTGTACTACAAATGGGGTATCACTAACTTTTGCTGGTTTGAATTCTGTGAAGAACTTTTTGTGAATGATTTCTTAGCTTGTGATTTATCTTGTGGTAAGATGTTGGAATCATTCTGCTGTTACCCAACAAAGGTTCTGACAAAAAGTCACGTTCCATCATCTTCATGTGTCACCCACAAAATAGTTCACGGTGAAGGTTGCAATGTGTTCATTAGGATGATGCATGTCATCATTGTGAAACTTTAGAAAATTCTTGCTTGAGCCATGTGGGAACTAATTGTGTTCTAGAAGAGAAAAGAGACCAACTGGAGGAGGAGGTGGATCATTTTGGTCATTGCGATCATCCATTGTTTGAAATGGATCTTCTCCCAAAGTTAAGAAAATTCCAACAAGGTTTGGAACTCTTGAATAAGCTGAACAACTTGTAGATGGTTGATTTATATCTTGAAAGATAGGGTGAGGATGACCTCTTTTTCATGATAATGGAGATAATTTAGTAGAGGGTGGTAAAACTAACCTTTGTTTCAAGATAATGTCTTTTAGTGACACGTGACCCATAGCGGGCATAAAAAGTAGTTAATATTTTAGTTTGCATGTTATAATGCAACACAAAATGGAACAACACACAAGGATAAACCTCTTCTCAAATGAGCAAGGGAAGTTCACTGAAAACTAAACATTACTCTTATACCTAAAGCTATTAACAAGATTGACAGCTATTAAAACTATTATCATCAATAGTGTCTTGCAAAATGTAATTTAACCAGAAGTAAATTTGATCTATCTTTTTGAGTTAGAGGTTGAACAAAAGATCTAAAATGTTCTTATTTCATCAATAAATTTATGAACAACCAAAACAAAGTAAAAGAGATTGGTAGATCCACATGAACAAGAATGGATAAAATTCTGACTATGAAACTGAAATATCCCAAGCATACAAAAACACAAGATAGACACGATAGACAAAGATAGACCATCAATATGCGATTCCAGTTATTATTCAATCCAATATATTTGCTGTTACAATCATGACAAAGCTCAAGAAATCTTGCACCTTTAATAATTTATTCCGCGTTGGAAGTTGCAGAAGAGTGATATCAGCATGTCCAATGTGCTGATGGTAGGATGCCCAATGTGTAGATGTTTTTGTGCTCAAGATGCAGATGTTGGTATGTTTGGTATACTGGTGTTAGTATGTCTGATTGTTGTCACTACTGATGCTCGAGATATCCCTGTATGATAACACTGTATGTTTTGGTAATGCTGATGTGGATGTATGTATCATTGATGTTACCTCAGCAAGAATGCAATCGCAGATATATATGTTGCTGATGTTACTCTCTCTGATATCACAAACATGTATATATTGCAGCTGCTGTTATCTCTGATGCCACGGATACGAATGTCTATTGCTATCTTTGATGAGGCGAATATATTTTGCTTTTATTAACTTTCTGTTGATGCCAATATATATCTATCTATATGTGTATATCTCTGTTGCGATTATCTCTACTATCCGCTGATATGTATAATGTTGATGTTACTGTGGGGATGCGAGACATTGATGCCGCAGATAGTGAATTCAGTTGATATTGCTGATTGATTGCTAAAGATATATGAAATACATGTTATCTTCTTCAGAACAATATATCGCTGTCCACAAGATCATAGACGAACTGAAAGGATATGTCTTGTCACTATCACCGTCCTTGATTGCACCAATTTGGTCTCCAAGAGAGGCGTCACCAAATTGGATGGACAGACTAGGGAGAGCTTTGCACCTTTGAAATGACAAGCCTAGAAAGCAATTCCAATTTGCAAATGCAAGAAACGAAAGGACAAATGAGCTGATCAATGATGGTTGATGCTCCAAGAATGCTAAACATATATGAGGTCAAACACCTCTCAAATTAAGCAAGTCGGCCCACATTAAGGTTGGTGCCGACGTTTGAATTATGAAAATAGGTCCATGCAAAAGGGGTAGCACCACAGTACTCCACAAAGAGGGCCCCCTAACTTCTCTTGATACCTCATGGGGGAGCAAATGAGCTATACGGAAAAATTCTAAATATGTTTGTTTAGAGAAGAGGGGACATGATAGTCTCCCCTTCTTGGAATTGCTTTCTCACAAGAAATTTCAGATTAGGATTTTCCAAAGTTTGCTCACTCTCCCATGTGGCATCCTCAACTGGCAAGTCGTTCCATGTGACAAGATACTTTATGATCGTACGAGACATGAGGCTCTGATCTCTTTAGAATTTATGATCTCAACTGGCTCCAATGCAAGCTTGCCTTCATCATCAAGTTGTGGAAGCTCCTCTAAAACTGTAACTTGCTGCCCAAGAGCCTTCTTAAGGCAAGACACATGAAACATATTATGTATCCGGCTGTCCTCTAGAAGCTCCAACTCATATGCCACCTCTCCATTCTGCCTAATCACCTTATATTGATCATAGAAGTAGGGCTTAAGCTTCTTTGCGCCACTCCTCTTCAAAGAAGATTACCTACGGGGTTGTAAATGAACATAGACCAAATCTCCTAGCTCATACTACACTCAATTTGGTGGCCATCCGCATACATTTTCTGCTGATTTTGCGCCTGCTGTAAATTATCCTTGAGAAATCTAAGGATGTCTTGACTCTCCCAAAGCCAATCCTTTTCCTTAGGAGCCCTACTATCTCCCAATGCTAAATCTACAAATGAAGTAGCTTCGTAGCCATAAAGTGCCTTGTAGGGCAAAATCCCAATCGACATGTGATATGTGGTGTTGTAGTAGTACTCCCCTAGATGTAGCCAACAAATCCGTGCCTTTTATTGTGATACCACATAATTTTGTTTGGGGTGATAACTGGTGCTTAGAGTCAACTTGGTTCCTACCATCCTGAAAAGCTCCATCCAGAATGCACTAAGAAATCTACCATCACTATCACTAACTATGTTCTTCGCAAGCCCATGTAACGTGAAGATCTCTCCAAAGAACTCCACAACCTGCACTACTCTAAACTCTATTTGGATGGCAAAGAAGTGAGCATATTTGGTCAAATAGTCAACCACCACAAAAATGCAATCCTTTCCCTATACCTTGCAAAGTCTTGTGATGAAATCTATCGAAATGCTCTCTCATTTCTGATCTAGAATAGATAAGGGTTGTAGCAATCCTTCTGGAAAGGTATGCTCAGACTTGTTCTGTTGGCATGTGGCGCACTTCCTGATGAACCACAACATATCATCCTTGAGGCCCTTCATGGGATCCTCTCACGTATCTACCTCTATATGTTGAAGTATTCGAGGTGTCTTGCCAATGGTGACTCATGAATCGCCTTCAAGATCCCGCTGATAAAATAAGAGAGGCGCTGCCTCGGGCATCCGCACCGCATAAAGTTCATGTTGAAGATTTCTGGGTGGATTGTGAGGATGGTTTTGATCTCCGGGCCTGACAATATTCGCGGATGTCCAAAGGTTTGATGAAGGCCCTCGGCCTTTGGGGCTTCCCAAAATATTTTTCAGACGATGGGCCTTTGGAGGACCTAGCATACAAAGGTCAGGGGATCGACAAGTTGGATCTCCCTCCGGTAGATTGGGACACCCCGGAGAATTTAACAATTGAGGATGTAAGTCGCAATATTATAGAGAATAGTCATAATTATTTTGAGCAGGTATGCAAGAGGAGCACCCGTAAGGGTCCCATCTTGCGGGGGTCTACTTCGGCATCTGCAGCCGTGAGACCAAGCAAAGACAAGGGGAAAGAGAAAGAGAGTACCCCAACCCAAGTTACTTCCCAGGGTCCGCTCCCCATGTTGGAGCAAATTCATGAGCAGTTGGAGGCGTCTAGGTAGATGAGCCATAAACTTAGCGCCCAGCTCACCCGCGGTCTCCTAGTTACTCCAGTGGGATTTGCCCGCTCGGCAGGATCCCCCTCATTAGCAACACTCATGAGCCGACAAACATTCGTCAAGGTAGAGTCTGCGGATATTCTGGATGTCGGGGCTCCATTACAATTAAGAAGATAGAAGCAAAGGGTGGACAATCCCTCGAGCACAGACACAGGTCCCGGTACGCTCGGCAGGATCCCCCTCATTAGCAACACTCATGAGCCGACAAACATTCGTCAAGGTAGAGTCTGCGGATATTCTGGATGTCGGGGCTCCATTACAATTAAGAAGAAAGAAGCAAAGGGTGGACAATCCCCCGAGCACAGACACAGGTCCCGGTATGCCCAATGTTCCCTCGGTGGAAGTTAGTTCGGACTCCCCCCGAACCAGAGAATCTCCCAGAGACCTCCCCTCCGCACGACGATTTTGATGACATCTTTGGGACGAAAGAACTTATGAACTTCCAGGGTGAGATAGGGAAGACGGTGGAAGAAATTGCCGCGCAAGAAGTGGAGATAATCCCTGATGAAGGGGAGACACCAGAAAAGGAGGTGGTCCCGGAACAAGAGGTCTGGGAACTCGAAAAGGAGTCAGAACAAGAAGCACAAAAGGATCCACAAGACGTGGAGGAAACACCAGTCCAGGGGGGACTGAGACAGATCTAAGATAAACAAATAATGAGCAATCGACAACTAGGGAAACCGGACCTATGGGATCAACTGTACCCCCAACCGTCACGCTCCAAACGCCTTCAGTTACTCCGGGTGATCAAGTGCCCCGGAGTACGACATTCGGCAAGGTAGTCTCAGCGGCCCAACAGCCAAACATTGGCCAGACACCTCCGCCTCCTCCAGAAGATGTGCCCGTGGAGAAGGATGTCCCGATGAATGACGCCGAAGATGAACAACAGTAGGATGAGGGGAAGAACCCCGAAGATACAAATGTTGATTCAACAGATGCTGAAAAGGATGGGGAGAACCCCGGTGATACAGATGATGCTAGTGTTGGCGGAGATGGGGTCCCCGACACCACAGATGAGGACGCCACTAGGGCGGAAGATACTGAAACCCCCGGGGAACAGGAAAAAGAGAAAGAGTCCGATGAGACCATAGATACCGGAGATACACCACCAGACTCCGAAGGAGGCCCTGATGCTCAGGCCTTAGGTTTCATAGGGAAACTATGTGTATAAATAAGAAGTCCGACCTCATAACAAGGGTCGGCAAAATTGAGGATTTTGTAGTCCAAGTAATAGCAAATAGCTTTCATTCTCAGTAGTTGCAGAGCTCAATGCTCAGTAGTTCTTAGTTGTTAGATGCTACCTTGGAGCCATTGATGTACACACCAGTGATGCTGGAACACTTTGTTAATGAAGAAGGAAGAACAGTTTTTGGCAATGACGTTGTTGATGTTCTGATCTCCGAGTTAGCGATATATCTTTTGTGCCGTATGTTTCTAATGTCCTTTGCTCTGATGGTTTAGTTTAGATTAATGATCTCATTTCCCCTTGCTATTGAATATGTATGAACTGATGGTTCTATATGCATTCAGTATTTAGTTTAGTTCTTTGGAGCATTGTTGATGTTAGGAATATATTGCATAACTATAAGTAGAAGTAATGAACTCTTAACTCTGGCCTATCTTTTGAAGTTTATTTGGAAACCTAACACGCTTGCAGGAAACCCCGACCTATCACCGAAATCCCCGAAGAAGACGAGTCAAAAACCAGCTATCCCCTTGAACAAAACAGTCACTTGCCCAACTTAGCTCCCCGCACCGTCGAGACCTGACACTCAGGTGCTTGAAGGCCTGAAGAATTTATTCTCTGGAATCCCTTTACAGGTGAAGTTGGCCGGTACCCCGGTACCCGGTTACAACTTATCATCTCGGAATCCCTTTACAGGCGAAGTTGGCCGGTACCCCAGTACCTGGTGACAACTTATCATCTGTTGATCGGATCGGTCACAAAGTCCCGTCAACAAAACTGGTGCTAGGAGGGCATGAGCTCGTCCCCTTCAGGAGATTTCGACTTTACACCGCCCGAGGGTTCCCCAAGCTATAGTTTTCAAAATCAAGCTTTTAGCGGGATAGGGTCTTTTTCACCTTCACGTTTTGAAAGGATCCTTAGATCATCCCCAAATCCCAGAAAGTTTGTTGAACTTGAGCCTCCTGCTTGAAAGAAAAGGACCCCGCAAACCAAGCATCCAGCTAACCTTGTCTGGGGATTCGCTACACCTCATAATACCCAAGTCTCCTAGACAATCCCGGGGACCAGCGCTCAATCTAGCCAAATCAAACACCCCCAATAGCTACTTACTTCGGTAACACCGGGTCCCCAATGGGGTAGTTCCCCAGTGCAACCAACGATCTTCCTCCACATCCGGCGAAGATCTGCCCTAAATATGAGCATCTAGGCCCACGAACCGCCGAAGAACATCTCCAAACCTATAAGGATGCCATGAACCAACACCGGATCCAACATCAAGACGTTGTGACCTGGATGTTCCCTCTGTCCTTAGGACAACGAGTTAAACTGGTACCTTAACTTGCTGACCAACTCCATCAACAGTTGGCAGGATATGGAAGACGCCTTCCTGGCGGCCTTCCGCATTCACGTGGACCCGGTGTGGTCCCACAACCAGTTTATCTCCATCAGGAAGGAACCGAACGAACCCCTCGCCACATTCAATCATTGGTTCCAAAGCGCCTTGAAGCAGTGCACCGGCCCCTTCATCCCATCCACGGACGTGACCATCCAGACATACCTAAACGCCATGGACCCTTTTGTCGCCACTCTCCTCTGGAGAACCACCACCGCAAATGATCGGGATACTTTGGCAAAGGTTTACAACCTAGCCCTGGAGTTGTCTCGCGGTTTGAGCAAAGCTCCTGGCGGGATTGGGAAAAACCTACCTTTCAACATGATACCCAGCGGAACTTCCTACGCCGGGGGATACAACCCCAATCCGGCAATGGGTGCTCCCACGATGGCCATGGGCCCACCGCCGCCAATAGACCAGCAGGCCTGGTACGTATACCATCGCAAGCTTAGACAATATTGGGTCTGGAATTTGTTCCCTGGAACCAGCCACAACAAATGCAACAATTATTGACACAACCCTCCGGGTACCTTTCTTTTAGTCGCCTGCAGCTGGAGGATTGTCGTCCTCAACTCCGGGAGCTGCTGCCGCCTTCCCAGGGAACCAACCACAACAACCGTCACATTGTGACACAACTACCCAGCTGTCCACCGAGGTTGAATCCCTCTGGCGATTGGTGTCCTCCCTGACTGTGGACATGGGACAACTGAAGGTGGGGCCTTCCGCGCCTCACAACTCCAATTCCCAGAGAGGGAATGTGTTCTCCGGACAACGAAACACCAATTCCGGAGGTAGAAACTACAACAACGGGCCTTGGCCCAATCAAAAGCAATGGAACAACAACGCAAACACCAGAGGTCCTCCTCCGAACCAAAACACCACTCAGGGTGGTGCTGGACCCAGTCATTCTGCACAGCTTGCAGAATTCCACCCCCTGACCAATTGGTGTAGATTGCATGACACCGGCTCTCATTCCGAGGTGAACTGTGCCACCCTGGAGAAGGTCATCATGATCTCCCAGTCGGACAGACAACGACCTGTCGATCCTACTCCCCCGAAAACGTCTGCATCAGAGCCTACTCACAGTGCCTTGACCTGTGAGACTGTCTTGTTCGGGACAGACGAAGAGGGCAAAGAAGAATCCGAATTGCAGGGATTCTTTGATGAATCTATCCCGGCCTTTGAGGCCAATGGCTTCACCAACCCACATACTCCCTACAACACTCGGAGTCAGGTTGGTAAATGACCAGTTTACACGCCAACACCTCCCAAAGATACCCCTCCCCGGGATAACACGACCGATCGCTCTTTCCCTCCGAAAGGACCTGGCTCTAACCAAGCCAAGGACCCGGCCGGGGGAAGCCAACAATACCCGGGGGGGGAGGTTTGACATCACTAAGGCGTTAGAGAACACTACTACCTCCATGACCTTAATGGAGGTTTTGCTGAATTGTCCCGAGCAGAAGAAGTCTCTTCTGAAGCTGCTGGGAAACCCAGAAGCCGTTAGTTGCCCACCAAAGACTGTCACATTTGACGATGCCAACGCGGCTGTCTTCCGGGGTAACACAGAGGATCCTCCCGTCCTACTAGGCTTGAACATACGAGGGAAGAACCTACACAACTGCCTGGTAGATTCTGGTGCTTCGGGTAATGTCATGCCCTTATCTATATGCCAGAAGCTTGGACTCTTTCCCACTCCATCCAAAGGCGTAGTAGTCCAATTGGACAAAACTGCTGTAAAAATGGTAGGTGAGCTGAAAAACATCCGGATTCAGCTCATCCAAGACCCCCAGATATCAAGCATAATAGACATCCAAGTGGTGGACATCCCCGAAACTTATGGGATGTTGTTAAGTTGGAATTGGTCTAAGGCCCTTAACGGGTATTTCTCTACTGACTTCTCTCACTTGTGGCTCCCTTGGGAGGGGCAGTCGAACCAAATCCGGGTAGAGAGTGAACCCAGGATGAAGCAGGCCCTCACCGAAGTCGGGAGGGTAAACAAAGTCCTTTTCTTTGAAACTTCCCCCGGGGTGTACCGATCCCTAGAGATCCTAACATTTGATTTCACCCCGGGGGAGGATCCCATAGTCTCTCAGAGAATTTAGGACCTGGACGAAAAGCTAAGAGGTGAGGTAAACTCACAAGGTAACACGACAACTCCCGCCACACTCTTGTCCAACACTTGGTGTCGGGCTCACTACCAAAAACATTCTGAACTGGAGTGTAAGCCTTGCATCGCCGTTGCTACCCGCCATATCAATGTCCTCCGGGAGGAGAAACACAAAGCCGATTCACCTGGACCAAGTAATCCATCCAACGGTACTCCTCAGGTGTCGCTTGTCCAGGAATCCAAACAAGAGGCTTCTCTGGAGAAAAGCCTCACCCATGCACCATTGGAACTGGAGGAATCTCCTCCCAACCCTCCCAAAATCAATCCAAATCCCACTTCGCCTTCCCAGCCCCAGAAATCGAACGACTTGTGGACCTTGAAGTTTGATGGATTCCGATCTAAACAAGGCTGCGAGGCCGGAGTGGAACTGTTCAACCCGCAGGGAAAGTCCTTCCTCGCATCTTATAGGCTGCAGTTTAACTACACAAATAACATCACGGAGTATGAGACCTTGGTCCTCAGACTCCTTTTCGCATTAAGAAAAAGGATCACCCGCCTCCGGGCACTGGGTGATTTAGAACTGATAGTTAAGCAGGTCCGGAGCCAATATACTTGTCATGATAAAAGGCTGGCCGCATACTGCAACTGGGCATGGTGCCTCATTGAAGACTTTGATGCTTTTGGCATCGAGCTTATTCCCCGGAAATGCAACTATGTTCCGGATGCCCTTGCTGTGTCTGCCAGCACCCTCGAGCCAATGGCTGACTCCCGGCTCCGGAAATTTTCTGTTGAGATGGTCCCCACCTCGTCCATCCCGGACAATATCACCCACTTTTAGGTTTTTGAGGATGATCAACATATTCAGGCCTTCATGGCCAATCTTGGCGTCTTCAAGGATCAGATAGTGGAAGAAAGAGATCATTACGATACTTGACAGGGTGAAGAAGACGACGGGATCATAGACCTGCCAACGAACACCACATCCACAAGGGGATGGTAGCGCTAGAGCGCATCTTTGATTCGGACCCTCGGGGCCGAGAAAAGATATCATCCTCCTTTGAGGGAGGAAAATTCGAGGTCAACATCGGCCAGGCCGATGAAGAAAAATTTTGTGCATATTGGTACCTCCTGCTCCCCAAAGGAGAAGAAGATTCTCGCGGTTCTCCGAGAATACATTGACGTCATTGCGTGGGGGTACGAGGATCTAAAAACGTACGACACATCCATCATGACCCATACCATCCCACTGAAACCAGATGCTAAGCCCTTCTGGCAAAAGCAGAGGCCGGTAAACCCATTGATCGAACCTCTAATTCATCAAGAGGTTCAAAAATTGCTATCAGCCCAGATTATCTTTCCTATCCGGCACACAACTTGGGTTGCCAACCTCGTCCCCGTGCGAAAGAAAAACGGCGAGATCCACATCTGTGTGGATTTCCGCAATTTAAACAAGGCATCCAAGAAAGACAATCACCCTCTCCCCTCGCTGGATGAGGTGCTACAAATCGTTAACGGTTCTCAAATGATGTCTTTCCTAGATGGATACTCCGGATATAACCAGGTTATGGTTAAGTACGAAGATAGAAACAAAACGGCGTTCACCACCAAGTGGGGAATGTTTGCATACCGGAGAATGCCCTTTGGCCTCATTAATGCAGGGGCAACATTTCAAAAGGCTATGGACATTGTGTTCGAGGACCTAGTCAACAAATGCATAATCATCCATATGGATGATTTGACAGTCTTTTCCCGGGACAGGCGTGACCACTCCTCCCACCTCACCCAGATTTGCAAGAGATGTCGCCAGTAAATTATCTGACCACTCCTCCCAAGTCTAATTATCTACCATTTACAACCCCAAGAAATGAATATTCGGGGTCACTGAAGGGAAACTGCTCGGGCATATTGTCTCCGAGAAGGGTATATCCATTGACCCTGAGAGAGTTGAAGCACTACTGAATTTACAAATGCCCGACAGTAAAAAGGAGATGAGATCTCTTCGGAAAGATAAACTTTGTTTGGCGGTTCATCACTGGATTCGCCGAGATTGTTAAGCCACTCAACGACATGATGAAGAAAGACACAAGGATTGAGTGGAGCCCTGAAGCGAAGCGAGCGTTTGGTCAGATCAAGCAAACCATAGTGGAGGCACCAGTCCTGGCGAGTTTGGACTATGCCCTCCCATTCCACATATACTCCTTCACTTCACCGCATTCTACAGCGGCAGTCCTAACCCAGAAGGTTGAAGGGGAAGAACGACCCATTGCTTTCATGAGCTCCCCCTTTAAAAACGCCGAAGTTCGATATTCGCCTTTGGAAAAGCAGGCTTTTGCTCTAGTCCGGGCCGTGAAGAAATTCCGACACTATATTCTCCGGAGCAAAGTGCATGCTATCATTCTGGACCAGGTAGTTAAATCTTTACTGCTGTAGAGTGAACTGGACAAACGCCGGCAGAAATGGATGGCCATCCTCCAAGAATATGATCTAGAAATACAACTAGTGAAGAAAGTCCGAGGCCAGGGACTATGCAGAGCAATGGTAGAAGGAACTCCAAACATCGAATGCCAAACTTATACGGTGGAGTCTGTCACTCAAGACCCATGGTATACCGACCTGGTGTACCTGTTGCTTAACAACAGATGCTTAGAGGGGCTTCCCCCAAGCAAACGTCGCGCCCTGCGACTGAAAAGCGCGCATTTCATGATAAAAAATGAAAAGCTTTTCCAGAGGAACTACGAGGGAATTTATCTCCGGTGCATAGACAGGGACCAAGCTGCTAAAATGATAGAAGAATTTCACGGGCATTTCGGGACCGGGCATGGCTCAGCTGATGCCACTGCCCACCAGATCCTCCGGGCCGGATACTATTGGCCCTTCATCTTTAAAGATGTCTACACTCACGTAAGGAAGTGCCACACTTGCCAAACCGCAGCCCACCGTGAGTGAAACCCGACCATGCCTTTGCAGCCGGTCTTTGAAGTTAGACCCTTCGCCCAGTGGGCGTTCGATTTTATCGGGGAAATCAACCCCAACTCATCCGCCAACCACCGGTATATTCTGACTGAGACCGATTACTGCACCCGGTGGTTTGAGGTAATTCCTTGTAAAACCAACATGGCGGATGTAGTTATCAAATTCCTGGAAGAAAACATAGTCACCAGATTCGAAATACCTTTCGCCATAGTGTGTGACAACGGTCCGGCGTTTTCTTCGGCGCAATTACTCGAATGGACCTATGAGAGGAAGATCACCTTGAAGTTCTCCAGCAACTATTACCCCCAGGGTAATGGTGTGGCTGAATCTACTAATGAAAATCTGTTGGAGGTGATCAAACATCTGTTAGAACAAAACCCCCGGGACTGGCACCAAAAGCTTAGGTTCGCCCTCTGGGTAGACCGTATCAGAATTAAGGCAGCCGTGGGGAATTCCCCATTTCATCTGGTTTATGGCCAAAATCTAGTATTCCCTCAACTTACAAATCCCGGTTTTGCAGTTTATGCAGGAATTCAACAACTGGGACAACATTGTGGAGGTTCGGCTCTTGAACCTGATGAGAACAAAAGAACAAAGAGACGCGGTGCTGGAACATTTTGCGCATCACCAAGTGGTAGTTAAACAATGGTTTGACTGGAGAGCCCAATATAAGGCCTTTCAGGTCTCAGATCTAGTCCTCCTATAGAGTCTGGGACTGGCGGAATTCCACCTTACCAGAAATAATTTTGACCCGGCTGATAAAATAAGAGAGGCGGCCCCGGGCATCTGCACCGCATAAAGTTCAAGTTGAAGATTTCTGGGCGGATTGTCAGGATGGTTTTGATCTCCGAGCCCGACAATATTCGCGGATGTCCAAAGGTTTGATGAAGGCCCTCGGCCTTCGGGGCTTCCTGAAATTTTTTTTAGACGATGGGCCTCTGGAGGACCCAGCATACAAAGGTCAGGGGATCGACAAGTTGGATCTCCCTCCGGTAGATTGGGACACCCCGGAGAATTTAACAATTGAGGATGTAAGTTGCAATATTATAGAGAATAGTCATAAGTATTTTGAGCAGGTATGCAAGAGCACCCGTAAGGGTCCCATCTTGCGGGGGTCTACTTCGGCCTCCGGAGCCGCGGGACCAAGCAAAGACAAGAGGAAGGAGAAAGAGAGTACCCCGACCCAAGTTACTTCCCAGGGTCCGCTCCCCATATTGGAGCAAATTCATGAGCAGTTAGAGGCGTCCAGGCAGATGTGCCAAAAACTTAGCGCCCAACTCACCCGCAGTCTCCTAGTTACTCTAGTGGGATCTGCGTGCCCAAGAGGATCCCCCTCATTAGCAACACTCATGAGCCGACAAACATTCGCCGAGGTAGATTTTGCATACATTCTGGATGTCAGGGCTCCATTACAATTAAGAAGAAAGAAGCAAAGGGTAGACAATCCCTCGAGCACAGACATAGGTCCTGGTATGCCCAAAGTTCCCTCGGTGGAAGTTAGTTCGGACTCCCCCGAACCAGAGAATCTCCCGAAGACCTCCCCTCCACACGACGATTTTGATGACATCTTTGGGACGGATGAACTTATGAACTTCAAGGGGGAGATAGGGAAGGCGGTGGAAGAAATTGCTGTGCAAGAAGTGGAGATAATCCCCGATGAAGGGGAGACACCAAAAAAGGTGGTCCCGGAACAAGAGGTTCGGGAACTCGAAAAGGAGTTAGAACAAGAAGCACAAAAGGATCCACAAGACGTGGAGGAAACACCGGCCCAGGGGACCGAGATAGACCTAAGGCAAACAAATAATGAGCAATCGACAATTGGGGAAACCAGATCTATGGGATCAACCGTACCCCCAACCGTCACGCTCCAAACGCCTTCAATTACTCCGGGTGATCAAGTGCCTCGGAGTACGACATTCGGCGAGGTGGTCTCAACGGCCCAACAGTCGAACATTGGCCAGACACCTCTGCCTCCTCCAGAAGATGTGCTCGTGGAGAAGGATGTGCCGACAAATGACGCCGAAGATGAATAGCAACAACAGGATGAGGGGAAGAACCCCAAAGATACAAATGTTGATAAAACAGATGTTGAAAAGGACGGGGAGAACCCCGGTGATACAGATGATGCTGGTGTCGGCGGAGATGGGGTCCCCGACACCACAGATGAGGACGCCACCAGGGCGGAAGATACTGAAACCCCCGGGGAACAGGAAAAAGAGAAAGAGTCCGATGAGACCATAGATACCGGAGATACACCACCAAACTCCGAAGGAGGCCCTGATGCTCAGGCCTTAGCAACAAAACCCCTCCAGCTGCCACAATGGCTGGTAGTAACTAGAAAAAGAAAGGCCCCGACGGCAGCAGGTATTCCCCTCTCCTTGGCCAAGATGATGGCCCAGAATGTAGAGGTTAAAAAGCCTAAGAAGGCCCGGACTGTCCATACCTTTCAGACCGGTCCGGGAGGAAATATAGTTGCAATAGTTGCAACACCCTCGGATACAGATGCTGCTACAGCAAGAGCCGAACACTACGCAATCATAGAGGTGCCTTTGGGGAGGAGAGATAAGCAGGGTGAGTTGGACTTGCTAAGGGAGGCCACCCGGGCAGTCGAAGCCCGGTACGATAAACAGGCGCAGAAGTTAAAGGAGGAAAGAGAGAAAAATGAAAATCTCCTCGGGCTTCTCGCAGAACTTACACAGCCACTGGCCGAGATCCGTCCGGAAGCCTCCACCTTTGGACCACCGCTTCCGCAGGGTGACATGGATGCTCTTAGGGCCATGAAAAAGAAGGCACAGGCTGTAGATGGGTGGATCGCAGAGCAGATCAAGGCCGTAAGGCAATTCTTAGAGGCGTCACTCCCGGACCTTTGTCTGGTCAATAATCTCCTGGGCCAGGTAAATGGTGTCGTCGTCCTATGGGAAGGGAACATAGAAAAGCATGAGTGGAGGACCGGATTGGA
Source organism: Thuja plicata (assembly GCA_018584345.1). NCBI lineage: Eukaryota > Viridiplantae > Streptophyta > Pinopsida > Cupressales > Cupressaceae > Thuja > Thuja plicata. Next base: position 5,699,884 of record MU226436.1, read on the forward strand.
AGAAGTAATAAACTCCGGAGAGGAAGCCATCACAGAGGCAAGAATTTTAGGGGAGGAACCCTTCGAATTCCTCCAGGCCCAGCACTCCAGACTTGGCCTCAAGATTGAGGTAAGCAAGCAACTGGCTACGACCCTGAAAGAGAAGATCACGGCGTTCCGGTATCCTTTGGACCTGTATAAAGCATTCGTTGGAAGGGTTTCACAAGTTGATCCCTTCACCACCGGGACTTGTGCCCCGGAGGATTTTGTATAGAGTAAATTTGATGAGTTGATGGAGTCCTGGTATCAGTCTGCCGGAGACTTCGACAGAGGAAAAATGTCAAGAATATCCAAGATGATGCTTCGGGCTCATGACTCAGTAAAGTTAGTTGAAGAATTCTGGGACGGGGCCAGAGACAATTGAAGAGAAGTTCAGAATTATCCGCGACCGGTGTGACATTGTCAAGGATATAGATGGAGATGGCATTGGCTAAATTTTGGAGACATTCAAAAACAACAAAGGACAGTAGATTTCTCCGGGCTCCGGAGATTTTCACCAGCAGGGTGTATTCTTGGACATTCATTATTCTTTGAGTGTAAGCTCCCGGACTCCGGAATTCGAGATCGAAAGTTTTGTATTCTTTCAATGACCCGTGTCCAGGTTCCTCAGAGCTGACCGGTCATTGTCAAGCAGTTAATGAGGGGGTCGGAAGGTAGGTGATCCCAATAAGGCATGTCAGACAGAGGGATGGCCCTGACAGGTGATCTTCCCAAGGCTCTGCTCCAGCATTAACTACCTGGTGCCTCAAAGACAGTGAGTCGCATTTTACATTGATGAGGCATGTAGCCTCGAACCTCGGGAAGATCGGATTTCTTCTATCCTTACTCCAGCGCTCCTCTCGATGCCGATTCTTCCAACTTCTCTTCTTGTCTTCTTCTGCCATTCTGTCAGACCTCTGCTCTTTTCGAGGTGATTTTAAGTGTAGGTAGAACTGGCCACCAGATATTGTATTTTAATGTTGAGTGTGCAGTTAGATTAGGTTAATTTTAGGGCAAACTATGTGTATAAATAAGAAGTCTGACCTCATAACAAGGGTTGGCGAAATTGACGATTTTGCAGTCCAAGTAATAGCAAATAGCTTTCATTCTCAGTAGTTGCAGAGCTCAATGCTCAGTAGTTCTTAGTTGTTAGATGCTCCCTTGGAGCCATTGATGTACACACCAGTGATGCTGGAACACTCTGTTAATGAAGAAGGAAGAACAGTTTCTGGCAATGTCGTTGTTGATGTTTTGATCTCCGAGTTAGTGATATATCTTTTGTGCCGTATGTTTCTAATGTCCTTTGCTCTGATGGTTTAGTTTAGATTAATGATCTCATTTCCCCTTGCTATTGAATATGTATGAACTGATGGTTCTGTATGCATTCAGTATTTAGTTTAGTTCTTTGGAGCATTGTTGATGTTAGGAATATATTGCATAACTATAAGTAGAAGTAACGAACTCTTAACTCTGGCTTATCTTTTGAAGTTTATTTGGAAACCTAACATGTTTGTAGGAAACCCCGACCTATCACCGAAATCCCCGAAGAAGACGAGTCAAAAACCAGCTATCCCCCCGAACAAAACAGTCACTTGCCCAACTTAGCTCCCCGCACCGTCGAGACCCGACACTCAGGTGCTTGAAGGCCCGGAGAATTTATTCTCCGGAATCCCTTTGCAGGCGAAGTTGGCCAGTACCCCGGTACCCGGTGACAACTTATCATTTGTTGATCGGACCGGTCACAAAGTCCTGTCAACACACGGAAGCTATGAAAGATTGTGGCAAATCAAACCAAAGTAGTTCAGTTCAGTGATAACAAGTTCCCTGTGAGGATAGACAAGGATAAGTTGTGAACAATACCGTCAAGCAAGGCCACATCTTCATCGAGAGGTAATAGAACGACTGGGAACTGGAGAAGTTGGGAAAATTCTGATATGTAAGAATATCATTTTAATAAAGTTTACCATTTCTTATTGATGTTGTTCCAACTTCTAGTGCCAGAAGCACGAGTTTGATGGCTCATATGTACTTGGGAAGCAAGTTCTATCTAGCACTGTCAGTATTTTCTTACTCTCGAGTACAGAAACTCAGAAGACAACCTGGGAGTAATCTGCGAATGGGACCAAGAACGAACAGAGCAAGTTCCTGGAGGTTCTGGTTGTTGGGATTTTTCATGGCTGACAGGGCATAGACCAGCCATATGGAACAAGACGATATAAGCTGCAGTGAACATTGTCCCGATGGTAACAATGCATCATTTGAAATACCATTTGAATTCTGTCCTGGCACGACTTTTATACAAGTTTATTTGATATATGTGTGAATCTGAATCAACAAGATCGACAAAATTGAATGCCAGTCATTGGTAAAATTGTAGTATTTATGAATTGTATCACTTTCCCCATCTAGTGTAGTGGATTATAAGTTTGTAGCAAAGGAACAAAGGTTTATTCATAAATAGAGGAGGTCTGTGAAATGTTTGACTAAATGCCTGTCACAAAGATTTGTGTTTCATGATGAAATCTGGATTGAGAATCAGTGAGGATTCTTACAGCAAAACCTTGCACAGCATTAATGTTTATCCCAGTATTTGAAGAGCCTACTTTGGGATTTTGGAGCTGGAAGTAACCTTGAAGATTATTATTGGCAGTAGCATAGAGACTCCAGGAAAGCATTCTGATTTTTTTTAAAAGCAGCCAATCCAGTGATACACAAAAATACCAGAACGGAGCTGCATTTTACCTTAACATTGCAGTATTGAGATTCCCTCCAGAGTGTTGAATGATCTCCAACAACCTTGGTGTTCAGGTTCGTTATTTGGGAGCATTGAATGGTGGGGTTAGTGCTATTCCTGTAGCTATTTGTGGATCCTCACTTAGAAGTCGTTGATTGGCCTGATTCTTAACAGCTAAAAATTTGATAAAAACAATCGCCTGGTGCAAAGTATGATGATCTATATTTCTAGCCAAAACAGAGAGATTTTTTAATGTTCTGTATGATTTGATCAACACTGTGACATCTTTGTTATTCAGGGCTGCAACATAAGTTCTGTGAAAAGATCCCTTGCTGAGAGCACAAGATTTGGAGAAATACTTCAATTGCTGCTGCTGTTGCTTGCACATCATCTTGAAGGACTGAGCGTAGGACTTCTTACAAGGGTATGGTTGCTCAGAAGGTACTTTAATGATTGTCATAGTCTGCCAGCATTTCTAATAGAAGGTGTGTGCAAAAATGAGCCATAATACATTACACTGCTTAGAACTCAGAGATTAGTGTCTAACTTGATTCTTAACAGTCTGATTTTTAATATGCAACTTATTATTACAGTCTGATTTTAATCCCAGAAATCAGAATTATTTCTGTTCTTGCTCCATCACTCTTGAATGAATGCAAACTGTTTGATAGAGTGTCCTAGTAGTTAAACTGGTTTGTAAAAATTGGGGCAGAATAGGGGTGGCATCTTATAGTGGTACAGTGGGTCCAATAAACAAAATGAAGACAATGGCCATAATTAAGGATGGAAGATTATTACCTACTTTCCTTCCTGCTTCACCAACGAAGAAAAAGTTACTTAGCTGGGAGAAAATAACGAAGGACCTTGTAAAGTTAAGAGGAACAAGACAACATACAAGAAGATTGCTCAATCGGTACCAAACAAGACAACACACTTCTACAAGTGAAGTATCTAGAAGTTTGATTGAGGAGTTTTCAGAAATCATTAATTAGCCTACAGGTGAACAAAATTTCAAACCAGAGGTGGAAGAAAAAACTGAAAGGGAGGCAGCGAATAAAGAGAAACAAAACTCACAAGCTATAGAGTGTTCCAAGAAGAGAAAGAATCAAATGAGGAGAGAATGAGAGAATGAATTTGTTTCACATGTTAGAAGACTTAGGCACCTGATCACAAGTGAGGGGTTAGTGAAGAAGATAAGTCAGCAAAAGATGATGAGACAAACAGGGAAAAAGAATGAAGAACAAAATGCTCCAGATGCAAGGTACTCAAAGCTCTTGGTTGGTGATGTAGAGATTATTATTAAATCCCATGAAGAGATAGGCTCCTTTGATGAATCTATATGTGACCATAATGCTGCTCCATTATTTCTTTATGAAGAATGCATTGAAACTACTTGTGGAATTGCTGATATAGTTCTCATAAAAGATGATCCAATACAAGATGGAGTCCCAGGATACTTTTAATGAAGAACATGCATCTTTTTATGACAAAGAATCTCTTGAACATGATGTCATAACAACAGCTTTAACCATGCAATCAGACCAATCCAATAAAGAAGAAACCAATGGTATTCATGAGTCCCATTGGCATAGAGCATGTTGACTTAAGGCTTGACAATAATGAATCTCAAGAAGGTATGGATTCCACTAATGCTTCTTTGATTGACCATAGTGTTGTCCCACCATTCATACTTGAGGAATGCAAGACCTCAACTAGTAAGTTTGATGTTTTTGATGGTGGTATTGATCTTATAAGTAAAGACAAATCTGAAATTTTATTGTGTGGCAGCCCAAGTCACTTTGATGAGCTTAACCAAATTCAGGAAGTCTTTGACTTGAAGCAATGTCCTAAATTGGCATTTTCACAGTGGGATATGAGGCTTAAGTTGGGAGGAGGGAATTCTTTTCAGATTGTGGATAACCCTCTTTGTGTGTTGAGTGCTGATTGGACATTTGATAATCCACTTTTTGAGTTGGATGAGGAAGTTTCTCCTAATTCCAGTGATGAGAATAGGATTGATTGTAGGATTTGGGACTAAGGTGTAGTTTCTAGTGATAAGTTTTGGTCATAGGATTGGAATGGTGTATCAATTTCTAGAGCTAGTATTGCTGCCCACTTTCCGATCAGTTTACACATGAGTTTGGATCATGATCAACAAATGAGATGGATGGATTCTTTAGTTCAGCGGTTGAGCAGTTCTTGGTTGAGGATTGATGGTAGATGTGATTTGATCATAGGTGATGGATTTTCAGCTACTCCTATGTATTCAGAGACATTAGTGCTGCTAGTTGGGGGACATTCTTTGGGCACAACTTAGTTACTTTTCACTTGGAGGTTAATTGTCGATGTTATGGTTTCAGTTGTTGATCGCATAAGTAATATTGTGTTGGTTGTCTTCAAGGTTAGTTTTGTTGAGTGGTGTGTGGCTACAATAGTTGGTTGGAGGAGTTGGATAGAAGCTAGCATAATGATGAGCTCCCATCATCATGTGGCGTTAGAGGTATCATGGCTTTAGCAGGAGAGAGGTTCCCAATTGGATTGAAGATGTTCTCATTCATCGTAGTAGCACATGACAGGTTGACTTGACTGATTATGCATGTGGAGTGATTTGGGATCTTGGCATTGGCATGTTCAGTGCATTACTTCAGTGGTATCTTTATGTGTTGCTTCACATCTACAGGCATGATGATGATTATATCAGAGTAGCGCAGTGGATTGGTGGAGCAACATTTCTGAGGTTGATATGGGATCCTGGTATTTGGTTTGACATGCAGGTGCAGATTGCTTGAGGGCAAACAATCTTCGGGAAGGGATGACTGTAATGTCCCCTTTTTGGGACATTAGAAGTCAATTAAATAATCAAATTTTAAATTGTCAAATTATATAAAATTAAATGACAACTTAGCTTAATTATTTAATAAAGTATTAAAATGACTTTAATGGCCTAATGAAAAAATTAATAAAGTCATTTTAAGTTAAAAAGGGTAAAATAAAGAGACATAAAAATGAATATGAAGAGACAGATAGAAGGGAAATGAAGAGTCAGAGGGTTGTGTTTTAAAAGAACAGTGAGAGGCTCATTCTGATAGTGTTTGGTTTGATCATTTCTTTGGTAGAGCTCTGAGTGCTTCTTGTTCAGTTCCAGTTTCCTAAGGACGAAAACCCTTGGGATTCTTCAGCAGGTTTGAGGACGGCAACCCTCGAGCTTGGAGGCAATGGACGAAAACCCATTGTCTTTTGTTGGAGACATCATTCAGGTGTCTCACTTGTGGTTCAGATTCATATCTCTGATTATCCAATCTGACTGTAAGTTCTGTGGCTGCAATTGGATATTTTGTTATTGCTTACTGAAGATTTAAATGCAATGTTCATTTCTGAAATCTATAGTCAGCTTGTTATTGTATGATTTCAGTATTGTTTGTTGGATAAATTGAAAATCAGCTGAATGCAGATATTTATTTAAATTTCTTCGAATTCTTTAGGAAAATCTGGTGAAAATATCTCAGCAGGATATTACAGAGGTTGAGATGGAGGAGCACTTCCTCTTCTGGTGTCCTATATACTATGAGATCAGAGGGATGTTTTATTGCCTATTTAGAGGGGTTTAGGCTCTCTCCACCTTCGGGTTCACTGATCAGAGATGCCTTGCACTTCATCTTTAGGAAGCCATTAGGCTTCGAGATCATTCGCTCCAGCATCAACACCCTGCTTGTACACAGTCTTGTTAGCTTTTCACCTCCTTTTTCTCCGGCCTTCAGTCAGCATGTGGTACCAAGTGTCAGCTTGGTCCCCCTCCTAGACATTCCAAATCTGTGAGACCCTGGAGGAGCTATTTTCAGCAGCGACTTTCCTCTTCTTCCTCTTCTAGGAAGTTTTAGAGATGTTCTGAGCGCACTACCAGCCCCTTGGCTTATCCTTCCATTTTAGGGTTCTTCTCTATTGTTTCGGTTTTTTAGTGGGGGTTCAAGTCTCTTTTGTTGTGGCCCCCTTCTCCTCTCTCTTTCTCTATTGTTGCTTTTTTTCTGTTGTTGTTTCTTCCCTTCGGGCGCTGTTTGGTGTCCCTAATATGGGCTGGATTTTTGTCTTTTGTTTGGCCATTGATCTTTTGTGGTCTTTTATTGGACATTAATAAATTTATCTTATCTTATCTTGTGTAATCATGAATGTTAGTTACATGATGATGGGTGGGCCTAGCTGACCATCATGTCACCAATCCTTCCTCAAGTTAGCATCGTTGTGGTACCATTTAAGAATGATCAAATGATGGATCACTTTTAGATAGTATCATAACAATACTGGCTGCAAGGAGTATCGATGCGCTGATGATGGACTAAGTGCATCAATCGTTGTATAATCAGGAACCTTGCTATGGTTTACTTATTTCTAAATGTAGTATATAACTTAAGTATAATAAAAAAGGTCTACCACCCCATGTTATAATGTTTACTTGTTCATGAAGAATGCAACTAGTTTAAAATTAGGGACATCACAGTCTCCCCTCCCTCAAAATGCTTGCCCACAAGCATTTGATCAGTATTCCTTTGCTGGACACTTTTGTAATTGAGGCTGTATCTAACTCCATCTTTCTTCATGGGGACTTCAATTGTTGGTTGATGTGGCCCAATTTCCCTTTGTGTGTGGTTGTGTTTTTGCCTTAGTATGCCTTCCTTAAGCTGGGAGAAAGCATAGGACACTGCTTTAATTATGATGTTGACAACCAATCCTTTTTACTATAGATTGATAGTGATTGTTTGGTGGATCATTGTTTAATGACCCCTGCAAAATGTACTTTTGCCCTTGTACCTTGAATTTGAAGGTCTGTTGCTTGAAGTTTTGTTTGAAACTACCAATTTGTTTTATGCATTGAACTCCAAGAATCATATCAATGTTCGCAATTTCATGATATGGAAGTGATCTATGTAAGTGTAATCTCCAATAGTGATTGCAAGTTTCGAGGTTAGAGTGTTGCAGTTCATGGTTGATCCATTGGCTAGTGTGATCTCAATATCTTTTTGCTCATAACTCGGTATCCTAAGGGCTGTAACCAAGTTATGGTTGATGAAGTTATGGGTTGAGCCATTGTCCAATAGGATATTTGTGTCCTTCCCTTCAAGATTGCCTTTGACTTGAAAGGTGTTTTGATTAGGTCCATTCAATGTTTCTAGAATCCTTCTCCCTTGTTCTCAGAAGGTGGTTTACTTTCTTGGTCGGAATCACTATTGACACTTTCCATATCCTCATCCTCATCACTAGAAGGCCTCACCTCAATATAATGAATTTGCCCTTTTCTTTTGCATTGTTGTCTGGGAACCCATGGTTCTTTACAAGTAAAGCATAACTTTTCTCTTCTTAATTCTTGTCTTGTTTCCATATCGAGTTTAAATTTATGAAGCATGTCCTTATTAGGGGGGGTACTATTGGATTCTTTAGGTTTTTTTGTTTCTTTGGGTGGGAACTTGTTTTTGGTAGGCCCTAGGTCCATATCTCTTCCTTTCTTGGTGGCTTCTTGTAGGGAATCGGGATTTAATGCCTTGACCCAACCTTTTAGAGGGTCTTGTAAACCATCCATAAAAAAGAACCAAATGTCTTTCAGATATATCTGTGACAAGGACATAAACCCTCTAAAATTCCAAGATATATTCCTCGATTGATCCCCTTTGCTTCACTTGGGTAAGTTCCTTGAAATGCAGCTCTGGGTCTTTATTATCAAATCTCTCGATTAGTTTCTTTTTAAACTCCATATAAGATTTGATCCTTGAATATCCGATACTGACTAACCCGTGATACCATCATTCATGGACTATCCCGTCTAGGTGAAGTGCTGCATATTTGATGGCCTTCTCTTCTGTAATTGGATTTAATTGGAAGTAGATATCTAGTTTTTGCACCCATGCTCTTCCTGATGTCTTGGTGGATCCGTCGAAGTATGGGATGCTTAGTTTTCCAGTCTTTTTATTTAATTCTCAGTATCGTTCTTTATTTCCTTTTTGAGTTAAATGTTTCATTCTTAATTCTAAATATTCTCTTAATGATATTTTGTGAATGTCTGTCTTGCCCATTGTTTTCAGATTCCTTGTTTAAGACTGTGTGTGTCAACACATCTATTAATTGGGCTAGCCAGTTTTGAGTTTCCTTTTGCTAAGCCAAAAACTGATCCATCTTTTTGCTAATCTCTCCTTCACCCATTGGCTTATTTCCAGAGTTCTGTCTTGTTTTTCTCCTGCTATATCTTTGAGTTCCTTGTCGCTCATTCACTTCACAGGGCAGCAGGAACGATGTCTCTGATACCACTTCTTTTTTCGCTATTCAGGAGCACTGAGACTATTACTCCAACATTCCCTACTTACCATGTCAGATAGATATGAATTAACCAAGTAATGGAAAATAAATGTGAAATCTGATCTTATCTATAGATATGTTTGATGGACGATGTCTGATATATTATTATGATGTTCACTGTAATATATATTTGATGCAAACTGAAATTAACTTATAATGACATTGTCTGTTATATAAGTGCAAAACTGATAATGGCAATTGCAATATCTGATATGCAGCTGTGGTACATACAATGGAAAATATCTCTTAACGATTGTGCAGACAATCGATATACATATATTGATGTTTCTGATAAAACACTGAATATATGTAAAGTCTAGTTATATTGCTACACCGATATGGTTGCCATCTCTGATATGTAACTGAGTCCTTGCAACAGTAATGCTAGCTGTGTCTGATGTAACAATAAATATATGCACTATGGAGATGCCGTCTTTGAGTAAGGCTTTATGTACTTGCACCAAAGATGCCATAAGGCAATGTGTTCTAAGCAGAGCAATCCGTAAAGGATAAAAAAGTAATATATAAAAATATCGGATGATGTCTTATGGAGGGAGTTCGAACTCCATCTTATAACTTGCAAATATCGAATTGGGTTGCATCTCTTGATTATTGAAGAGACGTATATTTCCAAAACATACCTCTTCAAGCATAAGTCGATTTGTTATGCAAAGTATATCTCTTCATGTTATTGATTAATTTATTATTCTAATCGACTAAATTAGTCGATTATGATATTCAAGCCATCGACTTACTTAGTCGATCCAGATATTAACTTAAATCTGATTTTATGTCTTCTATAGCCAATCAGTTTAAGATAAAAGTGCTAATATGGAGATGGATTTGAAATACGTATGAAATATGGAAATCGTAACCAAGCAGTGGTAACGTGGTTATATCATGGCTGAGACTTGATGCAATTTGGGATATGATTTGTGCAAAGATGGAGTATGGAAATGTATGAATGGCATGAATATGTGAAATAAATGGAATATGAATGCAATTTTTATAATTTCTTATGTAATCATCTATGTTGCCAAATTCTTCCATAGCAACTTCAAAGTCCGGTCCGGTTTTTGCTAAAGTCTGGTCCTTATCATATTCTTGCAAAAGTCTGCCACAGACCTTCAAAGTCTGCCCAAATTCTGTTGGACAAACCTGGCACAAATTTTGCTGTTTTTATGGCGAAATTGCAAATCTGCGGCAGGACCCAGGCCAAATTTGGCCAAAAAAAGTTTTTTTCTAACATTTCAAGTTTTTTTTGGTCGATTTTAGTCAATTCAACCCTCCAATTCTAAAATAGACCACTAAAAAGGCCAAAAAGGTAAAACGTATGTCATTTGGACTAAAACATTAATATACATGGTGGTGTATTTTGCTATGTTGCTTTACTATTAGCATAATAGTGGTGTATGAACTTATTTCCTGCTGCGCACACACACACATATATTAAAAGAACATATGTTTTTGTACGGACGAACCCAAAACGAATTTGAACCCACCCCCAACAAAATTTGAACGAATTTCGAACCCGAATCTTGAACCCAAATCTGAATCTGAACCGGCAATTAGATAACCATGATTGCTGGTTACATGATGATGGGTGGGCCTAGCCGACCATCATGTCACCATTCCTTCATGAAATCAGCATGGTTGTGGTACCGTTTAAGAGTGATCAAATGATGGATCACTTTTAGATATTATCATAACAATACTGGCTGCACAGAGTATCGATACCCTGATGATGGACTAAGTGCATCAATCATCTTATAATCAGGAACCTTGCTATGGTTCACTTATTTCTAAATGTGTTATATAACTTATGTACAAGAAACAAGGTCTGTCACCCCTTTTTATAATATTTAGTTGTTCATGAAGAAGGCAAGTAGTTTGAAATTAGGGATATCACACCTACAACATCAATTCATGCCCAGGTCTAGTTGTTGTGAATGACAGTCATTTGCAGGAGGGTCCTAAGGAGCGATCGTAAAGGGTATTGTGAGTGTCAAATATTTGCTTTACCAGTTATTTTCATTTTAAGTCAAATCTGAAACAATTACATTTTCCCTTTCTTTTGTCAGATCTGGTATGCAATCAAATGACAATAATGTAATTATTAAAGTTCCTTTACTGTCTGAGATAAGAATCTCCAGATACCAGTGAATTAATAAGTATTTTTACTTCTAGTTGATAAAAATAAGTAGTAGTGTGTGATGTTCCTCTATATTTTAGTGAAACCCTAACTGCCTATAGGAATAAGTAGATAACAGAACAAAAAGAATGGTTAATACGCAGGTGAAGGGAAGTTAGATTAGGGATATTGCATTGCCAGCAAACAACTATAACATCGGATGTATGTGGAAAAATCCTTTTGGGGAAAGCTTCACTATCAAAGAGAATACAAGTCTGTATTAGTCGCAATTAAAGTGTGTTAAATCAACGCATCAACTTCTCCCTTCGTATGACAACATTCTAGCAGCATAACAGTATCCACCTGCAAAAGGCCCATGAAACAACTATCTAGCAATAGTCCCCTTAAATAGCAATGGTCCCCTTTGATGTTAGTTTTCTTGTTCTTGGGTGATATGTTGGGCCACTGCCTTTGTTGTGCATGCAATGAATGCCAAGGGATGTATGCGATATCCCTATACTCTAGCACCGAGAAAAGGGGTGATTGTATACACATGCTTCCTTCTCATGGTATGGGCAAATGCTTCCTATACATGAAATCAAATTGTAGAGAGATTATCCATGTTATGTATATTAATCTATTTAGATTCTAGAATAATGCAAACCCGACACTGATGATGTAGTGGCACAAATGCTGGGTTATGCCAACCGGAATCGTGTGAGGCTAATCCTGGGTTAATCCAGTTGGGGAAATGTTTGAAACCAATATTGTCTTGTGTGGTGCAAGTCTAAGATCCCTTACATATAGGAGTGTAAGTTGACAAGTCCCATGTGCTCTAGCTCTGAGAAGAAATATGAAGCTTGCCATGTGAGAATGAAAGTGACCTGCTAATGGTGCAAAACCACTGAGGTGATGGTGCATGGATGCGTAAAGGATGTGTTTTTATCCACCATGTTACTGAAGCTCTGCGCTTGTAAGTATATTGCAGAAGGCTGTGTTGATAGCCAGTGTGTTACTAATACAGAAAGCTTTGTGCTTGTAAATATGTTTCAGAGAGGAGGTGACTTTTTCCGCATCTGTCATGGTCACCACATCCATAATGTTGTTTCAGAAAATGCATATTCCTTTGCACATGATTTCTAAACACCAACAAATAGATCAAGAGTGGTTGCTTCTTCCACAAAGACTGGAAGGATGAATATCCCAACATGAATCAGTTTGTATGGCTTTTGTACTGACATAGGCTGCATGTTGATGTAACTGAAGTGTGTTATGTTTTGTGCATCTTCACCAAGGTCTTTGCATTCTGTTGTAGTCAAAATATTATTCTTGCATAGGATGAGGCATACGTTGTGATTGGCATTGTTGTTGCAACGTTATGGTTGAGAAGTCTTCTCGTATGCTTGATGCTTCCTCTGCAATGAACAGGTATACCTTATTAATTAAAATAGTCACATATAAGTTTCAGCTAGGTAACTCTGCAGGACTTCACATTTCCAGTTGTACTATTATACCTATTTATTTGTTTCTTAGTGTTGCCAGTATTGCTATTTTCTGTCAAATTAATCTGTGTAAACATCTTTCTTGATACTCAAGTAATTATGCTGGCAAGATCTATATTGAACAGTCACATTTGAAGAGGGAAGGTCTTCAGCATGGGTTATCCATGTACATCTACAAGTTTTGTTTTTGGCAAGTTTTTAATGAATTCTAAATGCCAGATTCAATGGGAAGCTTCGGAAAGAGAAGACAAATGTCTAGGGTAATAAAGGTAAGGGATTAATTTTCTCTTCTGGAAGCATTCAGATTATAGATTCCTATTATTTCAAGATAGCTTGCGGGACTGATATTTGGTGTTTATTAGATGGTCTTGTGGCAATGCTTAATATTTGGTGTTTATTAGATGATCTTGTGGCAATGCTTATTATCTTGCCTTTGTTTAATTTAATAGTGATCTTTTCAAGTGAAATATGAAGACGAGATGAGGCGGATTAATGTGAAGACTGAAGATGGGAGACCAGACATATCTTTAAAGGACCTGAAATCAAAGATTTGCAATCTTTTCGAGTTCAATGGGGACGCCAAAGAGCTTAAACTAAGATATACAGATAAAGATGGTGATGTTATTGTTATAGCAAATGAGGATGATTTTCTTGATGCATATAGATAGAATCTCTTCCCGTTTCGTGGGGAGGTATCTTTTGGTAGAAACGGAGGAAGTTATCTAAAACGCGGTGAAACTGGCTTACATACTTTGGGACAGTATAGGAGGAGGGCGGCGGCGGGTGGTGGGGCATACTGGAACGATGGAACATTTAAAGGAAACTACCTTTTCTAGAAATTTTTTTTTTTATCAAGATTTAGTAAGGTTTGAAATTATTATTTATTAAATTAATTAATTGATAAATTATATAAATTCAAATTAATAATTATATTAAAGCAAATAAATATAAATATTAGATTAACATATTAAAAACTAATTCTATTTGAATATAAGTATGTATATATATTATATTAGATTGTTTTATCAAAAATATATAAATGCTAGTTAATAGTCTAAATATAAAATAAAAAATAAAAACTCTCATTTTAAATTAACGATTGTTAAATGTACAAATATTTAGATGCAAATAAAATTTAAGTGGAAGATAATCTTACCTTTTAATGGCATAAAATACACTTATGATAGTGTAAGATGTGTAAGAAATAATCTTGACTTATAGGTAGGAAGTAGGTAGCTATTTTTTTTAATAATTATATTAAAGCAAATAAATATAAATATTAGATTAACATATTAAAAACTAATTCTATTTGATTATAAGTATGTATTCACGACACTTGAATGAAGTAGAAGATAATCAAGTACCTTTATAATGGCATAAAATACACTTATGAGAGTGTAAGATGTGTAAGAAATAATCTTGACTTATAGGTAGGAAGTAGGTAGCTATTTTTTTAATAGATAAAAGGAGTTATTAGTTTATCTTTTAGTCATTTTTTCTCATTTATGAAGTTGTATGACCCTATTCATTTTGAAATTATTTTTTATTTTTGATGCAGTATAACATTTTTATGAAAGATATATTATGTGGTAATTATTCATTTAGAAGTAAAGAGGACTAAAGATAAGTTTAGCAAGTTTATGATATAAGATTTATAAAATTTAATTTTAAAGAGGGTGTTGCAATTTTATTTTTGGCACATTCTCTTACAACTATCAATTAAAGAATCTCACTAATTTGGGAATTACTCTTACTGAAGGTAAATTTATTTTACAACCTCAAATTTTATAAATTGGGAGATGTATGCATTTTCATGTTTAGGGGAGATGTTATGAGCTTTAATTTTATAGATTAGTTCTAGTTATGGAGAAATTTTGTTAAATATTTTGGGTGAAAGGTTAGCAGAATATAAATATTTCTTTAGGACTTGTTCTAAGAGTTTTTTAAGAGGATATGTAGTTTAAGATCTAGATTGATTTTTTCTTTTGATTGAAGTTTGATTAGAGATTATTAGAATTTAGTTTTGAAGAGGTTTTGCCATCAATAATTGTAAGAGGAGGATCTTGAAGATTTCAAAACATGAGGAAGAGCTTGGTTCAATAGAGCAAAGATTGATTTTGGAATTGTAAGTTTTTATTTAAGATTATCTTATGCTTTTTTTTAAGAAGAAATATGTAATGTTTGAAAGTTGGAATGCATGTAGTTGCTTTAAAAGATTCATATGTTTGAATGCACAGTTTCTAAAAAAAAAGAAATATTGAAGAAGAATGTTTCACATAAAAAAGTCATTAAAATTTTAAAATAAATGCTTTTATAATTTGTTTCTTTTATTGAAATATTCTCTCTTCTCCATAATTTGTTATATATATATATA
>MU226436.1:5715031-5736498 GCA_018584345.1 Thuja plicata
TATATATATATATATATATATAGTATTTTTAATCTAGTTGTAATCCAAATTAATGCAAAGAAATAATGATATTATATTAAAATTATTATTTGTCATACAATGATATAACTGAGAAATATATTTGTAATATATATTTAGTATTTTTAATAAAAATAATTAGATGCAAAGAAATAATGATATTATATTAAAATTATTATTTGTCATACAATGATATAACTGAGAAAAATAATTACTTAAAAGCTTTGGAAGAATTGCTCTTTAGGGGTTCTATTAGATATTTCAAATGCCTTAACAAGAAACTTGAGTCAAATTTGTAATATCAATAATGATTGCATTATTTTGGATTACAACTAGATTTAAATATGATAATCAAACTGACAGTTGTAATGCTAACAAAAGCATACCAAATCACTTCATCAAGTGTTCCTCAAGTAAATCAACAACTAGCGACACTAGAAATGATCACATTCACCATAGGTATGTCGTCTATGCCTCCTTTACAAGAATACATCCAAACACAACAAAGTGCTCCTCTTTTGATAACATACCCCACATTGCAAGAGACTACTTCCATGACTTTGTCGTCCAAAGGACTGAACAAAAAATTATCAAAGTTCAATATACCCAAACCAAAGTATTAATCTTCAAATGTGGTAATAAGTGCTCTTTAATAGACCGCAAACAAACACATGTGACAGACCACAAGGTCAATCAACAAATGATGTGCAATATGCTAATGTGAATGTGTTATCCCAAACAAAACCTCAGAAATAATAGAAACATCAGCATAAGACTAAGTAAATTGCTTGGACATATGGGAAATGGTCAATAAACAAGACAACAATTCTAATCCACAATAGAACACCAAGCACGATCTCAATACCAATTGCAAAAACCACCTATTTTTCCATATGTTGGACAAGCATGCCAAGTGACACAACAATACCCTTATGTCCAGTAACCTCAATCGATGCAAGACCAATAAATGTCATACCAAGAACAAGCCCAACCAACAATGCTCTTTAATGGACCACAAAGAAACACATGTGAGATACCATAAATTCAATCAACAAATGATGCACAATTGGCTAATGTGAATGTGTTATCCAAAATAAAACCTCATAAAGAACGAAAACATCAACATAAGACTCTAAGTAAATTGCTTGGACAATTGGGATATGGTCAATAAACATGACAAGGTTAATCAATGGCTAACCAATATCTACAATTCTAATCCACAATGGAACACTATGCAGGACCTCAATACCAACTGCAAGAACCAACTATTTTCTATATGTTGGACAAGCATGCCAAGTGACACAACAATACCCTTATATCCAACAACCTCAATCAATGCAAGACTAATATATTTCATGCCAAGAATAAGCCCAACCAACAATGCAGTATCAACAATTTGTGTTAGTTGTCGTTCCACCAAAAGATCTACCGGTTGATGTTTGATACAACTACTAGACTTATAGAACACATGAGGTAGTTAAGAAATGTTGTGATCAAAGCATTGCGCTACACATTAGAAGGAGATCAAGAACATACACCTTACAACATTCACCCCAACACAAGCACACACTTCGAACCCATGACCTAGGCTCTGATACTAAATGTTGGTTGTCGTTGCACCAAAAGATTGACCTATTAATGCTCGATGCAACCTCTAGATGTATAGAACACGGGAGGTGGTTAAGTCATTTCATGAACCAAGTGCCACTTTACACATCACAAGGAGACCAAGGGTGCACACCTTGCAACAATTTGTTCAACCAAATACACAACAACAATCAATGAGACATTATCAACAATTGTGTCAACCAATGACACAATGTCAACTATACCAACAATAGAAAGTTCAACTAAGCATGCACCAAGTCCACCCTGTGATGCAATACCAATAATTCCCATGTTTGAACCAATATCTAAATAATGATCAATCTCAAACTTGGTCACCCGTGAGTACAACTAGGGTATTTGTCTCTGACCATCACGATCAAAATCCATTTAGAGGCATAATCTATTGACAAAGAGGCAATCCAAATATGAATGATGAATTGACCAAACCACCACCCTCAGATGCATTAACACAACAAACTAAAACAACCAAGAAGGGCTACACACAACAAGATTTATGTCATAATCACTTTGACAAGGGTTTATATATGCCTTAATTTCCTCCAAACTTTGAGGTACCAAAGTTTATAAATTACAAGGAAAAGAGAAACCCTAAAGACCACATTAGGGAATTTTATGCATCATGCATAAAGGTCACTTATGATGACACACCTTATGCACACCTTCCCTCAGAGTCTCTCTGGACAAGCAATGGATTGGTACACTCAGTTACTAGGAAATATTAGATCATAGACAAGACTAGCTAAGAAGTTCCTCTCATTATACTTTCAATATTGGTTATGAGATCACTATGATAGATTTATGCGCTACCAAACAAAAGAGAAATGAACCTTTCATAACATTTTTGGAACAATCAATGTTTGTTTCACATCCTCGAGGAACAACAAGCCAACTTATTTATTAAGAATCACATGTCCAAATTGATGTATGAATTAAAGATTAAAATTCTCAACACAATTGCGAAACTCATTAATAAGGGGACAAATATTGAAAGGGCTCTCATTCAAAAGGGTGTTATTAAACATTACAAAAACAATAACAATAATGTACACAGTTTGAATAAAGAGAACAAGTTTTGGTTGCAAAATAAAAATGTCACCAATGATGGAGTGGTTGACACAAGAACTATTAGTAATACCTATTGTGGGTCCACAATACGCACCCCATTTTTGTCACTTGGCCCAATGGGGACCCTCTCTTTTTTTTCTTTTATTTTAGTTGGTGGGACCCTTTTCAGTGGCTTTGTTAGACATCTAGTGAGTCAGATTGCGGGTCCATGTGCCCCTGATAGTTGAATGTCGGTTAGGTCGCTTACAATCTTCCCTCCTTCCCCTTTCCCTTCCTTTTTCTCTTAGGTTTTGGTTCTGGTATATTCTTGTCATTTGTTTTAGAGTTAGTTTCCTTTTTTTGAGTCTTTTCAAGATTTCACAGTGCCAGGGTTATTAGAACCACGACTAATAATCCCGACATGTCCGAAAACCCAACCTTTCTTTCTTGCTTTGTTGTTTTGTGGGAGTTAGTTTTTTCAGGAGTCTTTTCAAACTTTCGGTGTGTTAGGGCTCTACAAACCCCGACAACTCTAAAAACCCAAAAAACCCTACCTCTCAAGCGACCAAGACACGAGCATAAGGGTGTCGAGATTTCAGAGTGTTCAGACTTTGACACCCTAAAACTCTGATGTCCCAAGGCTAATGTCATTCTGAAGGGGTGACTATATAAAGGAAAAGGGCACTTAAATTTTTATTTTGCGACTTTTGAGCTTCTCGCATCTTCAACTTGCGGCAACCTCAACATTTTAGGGCATCCCTTCGGTTATCGATCTGCAATCGTTCGCCATTGCTGGTTCATCCATCTACATCGTAGATCTTTGAACTTGCATTCCCTTTGAGGTAGGGATCACATTGTCTTCGCTTTTTCTTGTTTAGAGTTTTAGGTTTTTTGGAAGCTGATAGTTTTCTTCTTTTTGTTTTGGGGTTTGAGTAGGTTTATTTTGTTAGTTTTAGGGTTCTTGTCCCCTTGGCTCTTACAGTTTTCTCAAGGATTGGCTAGGTTAGATCACGTTCGTTCAACTTTTGTTAAACCTTAGATCTTCGAGTTTTTGTAGCTCGAAGATCTGAAGCGTTGCCTGCAGTGACCCTAACTCTCTTGACCTTCCTTTCAGTATTTTGGGGTCATTGGACCCCGACCACCCAAAAGAGGGAAGAGAGCCTCGACAGTCCGACCGACGCTCAAAATGCTCCCTTTAGGGATCAAAGTCTTCGAGCTCCGAAAACCCAAAATGATTTTCGAAGTCTGATACCCTTCCATGGGTAACCAACATCATATCAAGTTTTGCAATTTCGCACTGCAATAAGGGTTGTCAGACTGCAAAGCTCTGCAACTCTGAAAAATCTGGCAAGGTTGTTTTTTCTCAGTTTCAACTATTTTGCAGTCAGTTTTAGGTGTTTCTTTGTTCTTCTCTGGAGTTAGATTTTGTTAGGAATAACAATCCACCAACATAACTCAGAGGGGGGGGGGGGGAATTAGTTGTGAGACNCAGAGGGGGGGGGGGTGAATTAGTTGTGAGACAAATTATTAAACATTAAGCTTTATAAACCAAAACTTTAATTCAAATGATAACACAGTAAATACCAACACAATAACACAATCCTTTGTTGTCTAGGAAACCCTGTTAAAGGTAAAACCCCGGTGGGAATTAACACCCACAAATGATGTACTTGTTGACGGGTCTTTGTGACCGGGTCTGCCAACAGATGTAAGTTGTCACCGGGTACTGGGGTACCGACCAACTTCGCCTGTAAAGGTTGTCTAGGGAAATAAGATTCCCCGGGCCTTCAAGCACGTGAGAGTCGAGTCTCGACAGTGCGAGAGCTTAATTGGGAATGTGACTATTTTTTTGGGGGGGATAGCTGGTTATCTTGGCTCATCTTCTCCAGGGATTTAAGTGAGTGGGGTTTCCTGCAAGCATTCATTAACTTTACTGAATAAACTTCAAAAGATATTGCAAGGTTAGGAATATTTCATCTACCTATAGTCATGCCAAACATTTGAAACATCAACCAAGCCCTAACATGCTACACTAAATACTGAAGAAATACAGAACCATCATTTCATATTCAATCAATAGCTGAGAAAAAGAAGGTCGTTAATCTACTTAAAATATCAGAGCAAGGGACATAAAAAACATACAACACAAAATACCGTTAATTCGGAGATCAAAATGCTAACAACATCATTGATAGAACCCTTCCTTCTTCATTAACATATTTCCAGCAAGCACTGGTGCATAGAACAATGGTGGCTCCAAGGGAGCATTTAACTACTAAAAGCTTCTAAAAACTAAGGAGCATTGAGCTCTGCAACTAAGAACTGAGAAAGCCGAAATGCTATTATCTATGGACTGCAAAATCATCCATTTCGCTGACTCTTGGAATGAGGTCGGACTTATTATTTATACACAAGTTTTGACCTAAAACTAACCTAACTTATTTTACACTTAACAATATAATACTATTTCCAGTGGCCGGTACTACCTACGTCATGCTACAAAAGACCTCGAGATGAAAAAGGTCTGACATGTTAGAAGAATAAGACAAGAAAAGAGGAGTGGAAGTATTGGCCTCGAGAAGAGAGCTGGGAGGAGAAAAGAAGAAATCCGATCCCCCGGGGATTGAGGCTACATGCCTCATAAATGGGAAAGTGGCTCTTGTCTTTGATGCACTAGGTGTTACATTGGAATGACGCCTTAGAAAGACCACCTGTCAGAACCCTCTTGTCGAGCTGACGTGCCTTGTTGCGGTTACCTACTTTCTGACATCTTTATTAACTGCCTTGAAAGTGATTTGTCAACTTTGAAAACTGAGACACGGGTCACTTTAAAGAATTCAAAAATAATATTGGATCCGGGACTACGGGATCCGGAGGCTTATACCTCCAAAGAATAAAGAATGCAACCAATACATGGTTGATAGAATTCTTCAGACTCCGGAGAACCTTTACTGATGCTTACTATTCTTAAGGTCTCTAACACCTGGCTTATGCCTTCTTCATCTATATCTCAAATGTTGTCCCATCGACTGCGGACAGCTTCCAATTTCTCCTCGACATCTCCGGCCCCACTCCGAAACTCATCCACAATCTTGATAGCATCATGTGACCGGATCACTGCCTTGGATAGTCTAGATAACCTGCCATGGTCAAAATATCTGGTAGGAGGATACAGGGACTCCATCTGTTCATCAAACTTGCTGAGGACGTAGTCCTCCGTGGTACACATTCCGGTGGTGAAGGGATCGACTTGCGATACTCTAGCCACAAATTCTTGAAATAGGCCCAAGGAGTATTGAGCCGCTGTCACCTTTTCTTTTAAGGCCTTAACCAGTTCCTTGCATACCTCAATCTTGAGGGCAAGTCTGGAGTACTAGGCCTGGAGGGAATCATATGATTCATCTCCCAAAATCCATGCCTCTGTGGAGGCTTCTTCTCTTATGTTGCGAATTTCTTCCAGCCCGACCTTCCATTTTTCATACTTTACTAAATCTTGCTCCCATATAAGAGCGGAGCCATTTGCCTGGCTGAGAAGAGTGTTGACCCGATAAAGGTCTGGGAGGGGCATCACTAGAAATTGTCTCATGGTGGCTACGTACTCGGCGGTCCACCCATCTACAACTCGTGCTTTCTTCTTCATGATTTAGAGAGAATCCACGTCACCCTACGCAAGCGGTAATCTGGAGGAAGGGGTTCCAGGGTGGATCTCGGCCAAAGGCTGTGTTAGTTCTGCCATAAGCGTGAGGAGATTAGTGTTAGTCTCTCTTTCTTCCTTCAACTTCTCACCCTGCTTGATATATCTTGCCTCTACTGCTTTGGTGGCCTCCCTTAGCAAGTCTAGTTCACCTTGCTTGTCTCTTTTCCCCAGTGCCACTTCTGTGATCTTATAGTCCTTGGTCCTTACAACCGCTGCATCTGCACTTGAAGGGGGTTTTTTAATAGTCACAATTGTGTTTCCCGTGGGCCCAGTCCAGAGAGTATGGACTATCCGCACTTTCTTGGGTTTTTGAGCTTTCACATTTCTAGCCATCATTTCATCCAAAGAGAGCGGAGCGCCTCATGCGACCACCGGGGCCTTCCTTTTCTTTGATTCTACCAGCCATTGGGGTGGCTGGGGTGGCTTTGCTATTAAGACTTGTGCATTGGGATTCCCTTCAGAATCTGGCGGTGTGTTCTCAGAATGTACATTATCTTCAGGCTCTTTCTCCTTCTCTTGCTCTTGTTTTTTTTCCCGTTCTCTGGAACCTTCGGTATTTTCTGCAATGCTCGGGTCTTCTATAGTGATGTCTGGAAATTTTTCTCTGGTCTCAACATTGCTTGTATCCTCAGGGATTTCCTCATCCCTCTTGGCGTCACCTGATCCTGCATTTACATTATCTGAGACTTCCTGGTCAATCCGCTGCTATTGTTTTTGGGCTTCATCAGCGTCCTCTGCTGGAACATTTTCCTCCATCGGAATATCCTCTGGGGGTGGGTGAGGTCTCTGGCCAAAGTTTAATAATGCGGCCATTGTTACTACCTCACCAAATGTGTTATGGGGCACTTGATCACCCGTAGTAACCAAAGGTGTCTAAAACACGATGAAAGGGGGAACGGTTGATCTCGAAGGTTCAAGTTCCCCAACCATCGGCTGCTCATCTGTGGGCTGCCTTGGTGTATCTTCAGTCTCTTGGACTGGTGTCTTCTCCTGCTTGGGCCCCTTTTGTTTCCTCCCGGGGCTCTTGTTCTGATGCTGCTTCTTCTTTCGAGATCTCCTCCTTATCCTGAGCAGCAATTTCTTCCACCGCTTGACCTATACCTTGTTGAAGGTCCATGAGCTCGTCCACCGAGAAAGTGTCATCAAAGTCATCGTGCGGGGGTGAGGAGTCAGAAATATTTTCTAATTCGAGAGAATCCGAATTGACATCAACTGGTGGCAATTCTGGCATACCGGGGTTGGCGGCTGCGCTTGGTGTGGGGGTCACCTTCTTTTTCTTTCTCATTAATGGGACCCTGGTATCCAGAATATTGGTAGACTCCGCCTCAGTGAAAGTCTGTCTACTCATCATCGCGGCCAACGATGGGGATCCCACCAGGCAAGCAGAAGCCATTAGAGTCACGAGGAGGCCGAAAGATATCTGTGTGCTTATTTGTTGGCTAACCAGCCTCGTTGACTCCATTTTTTGTTGCAGTTGTACCATTAAAGGGGTGGGAACTTGGGGAGGTGCCCTGGCTGGAGCGCCCTCTTTTTCTTTCCCTTTGCTTGGGCTAGGTTTGGTGGCGGTGGAAGATGGAGAAGGTCCAGCGCTAGCGGAGGAGGGAGTGGCCCTACGAAGCATTGTTTTCTTCTGGGTGCTTTTAGTACACGCCAGGATAAAATATTGGTGACTTGCCTCCAAAATAGGGCAACATACCCCTTTAATTGTTAAGTCTTTAGGGGTGGCCCAGTCCACCAGAGGGAGATCTAACTTGTCTAACCCCTGTCCCTTGTATGATGGGTCTTCCAACGGCCCGTCATCTGAAAATCCCTTTGGAAAAGTCAGAAGGTCGAGCGCCTTCATGAGTCCCTTGCTCATTTGTGAGTGTTGTTGGGCCCAGAGGTCAAAACTATCTTGGTAGTCCGCCCAAAGATCTTCAATATATACTTCATGCGGTGGGGATGCCCCGGGAAGTGCTGTGACAATCTTGCCTAGAGGATCGTAGTTTTTCCTAGCGTGGTGGAATTCCACCAGCCCCAAGCTTTTGAATTCATTATTTGCCTGCCTTGCCGTGGCGAGGCTACATATATAATTCCTGCATAAAAATGGGAATGGGACATTGATGACGTTCTTCAATGTAAAGACAATGTGCAGATCCATCATTTGCCGGCAGAACTCTAAAATAATAATTCTATCCCTGCAATACCGGTGAAGAAGATGGGGCTTCTCGGAGAAGCCGGTCACCCGAATGTAAGTGTGGTGCTGGAACTAAATGAAATAGCAGCCATAGGTGCTGACCAAATTCATCGTCTCCTGCGATAATCGGTACCCAGAGTCCCGGGTAATTGTTAGGATGTTATGGTAAATGAAAGCATCATTTACCCGAAAGAAATTTGGGAAGCTGAGTTCCCATTGTATTTTGGGATAATGATCCCATGGTGTAACTTGGCCCGACCCGTTTCCAAGTTCTCCAACTGTTCCCAATCCTAGAAAAGCCGGTCTCTGTTGGGATAATGCCCATAGCACGTGTGATGTCATGTAGAACTTAGAATGTTAGACGACGCTCTAAAGCTACGTGTCCACGTGATTGGATATGATGGCCACCCAGTTGAAGGTCTGACTGCAAGTGGTGATGCAGTAAAGAAAGTAGTACATCCATGCCGAGAAATCTCAGGCATGAGACAATCTGAAGATCCTGCACAAAAAGATAATGCCCGCCTGAATGGGCTCTTTGAACTCCCTACAGAGAATTTCCATCTTCATCCTCCTACAATCCCTCTTTGGGGACTTCAGGCAGTGGCTATTGAGATATTTCCGAGAGATAAGGGCAACATCCTTGAACTCCTGCAACGTCTTGACCCAATTTTGGATAATAGACCCATTGAACTGTGGGATCCCCAGTCCTGAGGCAAAAGTTGCTACGTCCAAGGTGATAATTATTGCTGGATACTGTAATGGCCGGGGATCGAAAAGAAGAACAGTCTGAGTAGGTGCGTTGTACAAAGTTGCTAGCTGGAGTATTAACTCCAGTGATTGCACTGAACAAGGAAAGTTCACTGCCTTAATGATGTCGGAGGCGGCTAGCTGAGTGGCCAAATTGTCTCCGGTGGCCTTCAATCTGTAGATGGCTTGGATCAAGCCTTGCATTTCAGCCCAAAGTCTGTGCTCTATGTCCGTTATTTCTTGAACTTTAAAATCCACTTTGGATCCCATGAGAACACCCTCTCTTGGGTATTTGGATGTGAGTGGCAGCTTTGCAAGCAATTTTTTGGCCGCCCGGGTGGAAGTGGTAGGTAGCTCTGGGCTATCAGGTGGGGTGATTACTTTTGACATCTTGGTTAGCTTATCCGCAACCTGCAAGACCAGAGAGCTGTTAGGACATGATATATATAAAAAGGTCTTTTAGAAACTCTGGGGAAATTGCCACCACCCTACACCTTTCCAACAAGTGTTATCATACATCAAAAGTCCTGGAATACCTAAAATAGACGTGAGCTAGATTTTGGGGTGTTGAACCAAGTGACAAGGGGAAACGAGAGACAAGGGATTGCTCGAGACCTGGAGTTTGGATAAGCTAGCCATTACCGTGTCGATGTGACCAGAGGGAAACTGTATTTGGCTGATGTGGGTTGGCATGTGGTCATGTGACAGGTGACATAAAGGCATTAATGGTGACAGGTGGGTTGACACGGGGTAAAATTGAATGCCAGATGGGACATGGTTTGAATGGGCGCTCATGGGAAATTAATCCTACCATTAAGGTGATGAGACAAAGGAGAGAGAAAGCTGCCATGACTCGAACCAGCGAGGTGCCGAGTTCAAACTGTGGTGACTCTGTCTCGACGAGCTCGGTATGGTGAGTGAAAACACACGACAGAGCACGACAAACTTGTCAGTTTAGAGGGATACACACAAGATATATACATGAATTCATAGAGGGCCGAAGGGAAAAACACATATACATTAAAATACACAACATTTACAAGATTTTTATAGATTTACACCATATTTACACAAGTACACAAGATATCCTAACGAAAAATACAATGTATATATTAATTTACAACTGCGGAGAGGGCAGACAACCCTCTAGTAGATCCAAACCACTAATGGGAGGCAAACCAAAAATACAAAATATAGAAGGGGAGCCAACAAACTTGAATGAAACAAAAACCAAAAAAGGAAGCAACAAGAAAAATAAGAAACAACAAGAAACCAGAGAACAAGCCAAGAGCCTACCTAGAAATCTGAAGAATAACAGGGGAGAGGCATACTAGGAGAACTTCTGCAACAAGTTCTACTCTCAAATGATCACAAACAGACACCACAAATCAACTCGTAATCAACCACTAAGCATAGAACAACTCGCAGCTTAATCACAGTTTAATCGCTTAAGAATCGCTCTAAATGCTCTAAGTGTTTTTAATCGTGGTAACTGTGATAGTGACATGTAATTTCCATTTATACTCTTAGGGTAAAAACAAGTTACACTCTTCTCCACAAACTCCAGAATAGGCAAACCTACAGACTCCAGGCTTGGGGATTCCATGCAACCATACCTTGTCGTGAGAAGGAGACATCGTGGCGGAGAATCCCGGAGTCCAGAATCTAGCTCTGGAAAGAACAAACTCTGGGACCGGGTCTCGGAGACACAAGAAGACAAAAGTAGAAAGAAAACAAACCTCACAGGAGGAAAAGCCCGAAGAGGAAAATGAAGAAAGCAAAGAAAACAAGGCAAGAGCCAAAGCGAAAAGAGGGGACCCAACATTTTGCACACAAAATGTAGGGATAGGTATGCAGGGCATAACAAATGGTGACTCTCTAGGACGAATGCCTTAGCGCATTTGAGAACTGTAGAATCTCTGGTTAGCAAAAATGGGATCAGTCGTTACTT
The DNA here is from genome assembly GCA_018584345.1 of Thuja plicata. NCBI lineage: Eukaryota > Viridiplantae > Streptophyta > Pinopsida > Cupressales > Cupressaceae > Thuja > Thuja plicata. The sequence continues at coordinate 5,726,294 of MU226436.1, forward strand.
GGAGCATCCTTCTTGCAAGGTGCGAAGTGTCTAAGAAAATCTGGTTCATACATGATTCAATCCTTGGTCTTTCGTCAGTTGTGAAGTGTGTGCTTTGAAATAAAATCAAGCCGACGACCTCTGGGAGAAGCAGAGAAGAGGCACTAGATATTGAACCAAAGTCATCAAATCTGCTCGTTTCCTCCGAATACCAGAATTTCCCACCCTTTTCTTTCCTTTTATTTCTTTCTTTTCTTAGATGGGAAAGGTGGTACTCCTTCACCATTAACCTTAAGCTTAGCTAATTTTAACGGCGATACTTCTTTCACCATTCCATCCACTTCAAATTGCTAAATAGGGGAGAAAAACCTAGGACCCAGGAATAATTTAAATACTTTTCAGACTTGGGCCGACAGACTAGTGCGATCGATCTACCCTTGGTGTTTCGAATTACTTGTTCCTTTAATTTTTATTTAACTAATTTCCAGACTTCCGGGGATGAATCCGATGTAGATTACTCTGTGCTTGTTACCAAACTCACAAAATAACTTCGAAGCGTGGACCAATTCTACCATGCTAACAATAGATTTCGAGTCCACCAAAAATGAAAAAGGTACCTTTCCGGAGACTAGATGTTATGCAAAGCATACCAGTCTACAAAAAGGGGGGCAAAACACTGGGGACGCAAAAAAGAAAGAACGAAGCCAAAAAAAAATGAATAAAGAAAAGGGGTAGTCCCGGAGGACAACCAACAAAACTATTTACAAGGCAAGGCACCCTGAACAGAGAACCGGGAAGGAATATTTACAAGCAATAAGTTTATATGTAGTACAATTCTGGACAAACTCACCTCATTCAAAATAATGCTTGAGAAACTGTCCATTGACGGGCAATGGAACGACTTTTCTGGTCATGGTACTAAGGCGATAAGTATTTGCCCCACAGATCTCTGATATCAAGTATGGTCCAAGCCAGAGCCGTTGGAATTTGGTGTGCTTTCCTTTCCTTTCCCGGGCCTTATCCTACAAGAGGACCAAGTCCTAAATCTGAAAGGACTTATACTGGGCTCTTCGGTCAAACCATCATTTCACTACTGCTTGGTGACGCACAAAATTTTCAAGGGCTACGTCTCTTTGTTCTTCCATTCACACCAGATTTAGGAGCCGAACCTCCATAATATTGTCCCGGTTGCTGAATTCCTGCATAAATTGTAAAACCGGGATCTGCAAGTTAATGGGGAAGACTGGGTTCTGGCTGTAAACTAGATGGAATGGGGATGTCCCCAAGGCTTCCTTAATTTGAATACGATCCACCTAGAGAGTGAATCTAAACTTTTGGTGCCAGTCCCAGGGATTTTTTCTAATAAGTGTTTGATCACTTCAAGTAGATTTTTTTTGGTCAATTCAGCAACACTGTTCCCCTGAGGGTAATAGTTTTTGGAGAATTTCAGAGTGATCTTCGTGTCATAGGTCCATTCAAGTAATTGTGCCAATGAAAATGCCAAACCATTGTCATATACAATAGCAAAGGGCATTCCAAATCTTGTGACGATGTTTTGTTCTAGGAATTTTATGACTACATTTGCCGTCTTGTTTTTACAAGGTATTGCTTCAGACCATGGGGTGCAATAATCGGTAGTACTGAGAATGTATTGGTGGTTGGCAGATGAGTTGGGTTGATTTCCCCGATAAATTCAAATGCCCACTGGGCAAAAGGTATAGCTTCGAAGACTGACTGCAAAGCCATAGCCGGGTTCCGCTCACGATGTGCCATAGTCTAGAAAGTATGGCATTTCGTGATGTGAGTGAAGATATCTTTAAAGATACAGGGCCAATAGTATCCGGCCTAGAGGGTTTGATGGGCAGTGGCGTCAGCTGAACCATGCCCGGTTCCAAACTGCCCGTGAAATTCTTCAATTATCTTTGCATCTTGAACCCTATCGATGCACCAGAGGTACACTCCCTCATAGTTCCTGTGAAAAAGTGTGGCATTTTTGATCATGAAGTGTGCGCTTTTCAACCGTAGGGTGCAACGTTTGTTTGAAGGCAATCCCTCCGGGCATCTGTTATTCAACAACAAGTACACCAGGTTTGTGTACCATGGATCCTGAGTGATGGACTCCACTGTATACATCTGACATTTGATGTGGGGAGTCTCTTCTACCATCGCTCTACATAGTCCCTGGCCTCAGACTATCTTCATAGGTTGCATTTCTAAATCATATTCCTAGAGGATGGCCATCCATTTCCCCCGTCTCTCACACAACTCACTCTGCATCAGTAGAGATTTTACTGCCTGGTCTGGGATGATAGCATGCACTTTTCTCTGAAGAATATAATGCCAAAATTTCTTCACAGCGCGAATGAGAGAAAAGTCCTGTTTCTCCAAAGGCAAGTACCAAACTTCTGCGTTCTTGAAGGGGGAGCTCATGAAAGCTATTGGTCGTTCTTCCCCTTCAACCTTCTGGGACAAAACTGCCACGACAGAATGCAGTGAAGCAAAGGAATAAATGTAGAAGGGGAGGGAATAGTATAGACTAGCCAGGACCGGGGCCTCCACAATTGTCTGTTTGATCTGGGTGAACGCCCTCTTTTCTTCAGGGCTCCACTCAATCTTAGTATCTTTCATCATCATCTCGTTGAGTGTGTTTACAACCTCGGTGAATCTAGTGATGAACCGCTAGACAAAGTTGATCTTTCCAAAGAAAGATCTCATTTCTTTCTTTCTACCGAGCATTTATAGGTTTAGCAGCGCTTCAACTCTCTCAGGGTCAATGGATATACCCTTCTCAGAGATGATATGCCCAAGAAACTTCCCTTCAGTGACCCCGAATATACATTTCTTAGGGTTGAGGGATATTCCATACTAGTGACATCTCTCACAAATCTAGGTGAGGTAGGCAGAATGATCACGCCTGTCCTGCAAAAATATGGTCAAATCATCCATGTAGATGATTATACACTGGTTCACAAGGCCCTCAAACGCAATGTCCATAGCCTTCTGAAATGTGGCCCCTGCGTTGATCAAGCCAAAGGGAATTCTCTGGTAGGCAAACATTCCCCACTTGGTGGTAAACATTATTTTGTCTTTATCCTCATATTTAACCATGACTTGGTTATACCCGGAGTACCCATCCAAGAAGGACATCATTTGTGATTCGTTCATGATTTGCAATACCTCATCCAACGAGGGGAGAGGGTGATTATCTTTCTTGGAGGCTTTGTTCAAATTTTAGAAATCCACGCAAAGGCAGATCTTGCCACTTTTCTTCCCCACAGGGACAAGGTTGGCAACCCACGTAGTATGCTGGATTGGAAAGATTATTTGGGCTGGCAGTAGTTTTTGAACCTCCTGAGAAATTAGAGGCTTGATCAGTGGATTGACCGGTCGCTGCTTCTGCCAGAAAGGCTTAGCATCAGGTTTGAGTGGGATAGTGTGGGTCATGATGGATATATTGTATGTCGTCAAATACTCATACCCCCACAGGATTACATGAATGTATTCTCGGAGGACCGCGTGAATCTTCTCCTTCTCCTGTGGGGAGCAGGAGGTGCCAATGTGTATCATTTTCTCTTCACCGGGCTAGGCGATGTTCACTTTTTCAAATTTTACTCCCTCAGAGGAGGATGATATCTTTTCCTGGCCTCGAGGGTCTAAGTCAAAGATTCATTCAAGTGCGACCATCCCCTTAGGGATGGTGTTGGTTGGTAAGTCCATGATCCTGTTGTCTTCATCACCCTATCCAGTATCATTGTGATCTCTCTCCTCCACTATTTGGTCTTCAAAGACACCAACATTGGCCATAAAGGCCAAGATATGCTGATCATCTTCAAAGACATGGAAATGGGTGACATTGTCTGGGATGGATGGGGTGGGGATCATCTCAACAAAGAATTTCCAGAGTCGGGAGCCAGCCATTGGCTCAAGCGTGTTGGCGAAAATGACAACAGCATTCGGGACATAATTCTGTCTCCGGGGAATAAGATCAATGCCAAAGGCATCAAAATCCTCAATAAGGCTCCATGCCCAGTTGCGGTATGTGGCCAAGCTTTTATCGTGGCAGGTGTATTGACTCCAGACCTGCTTTACAATCAACTCCGAATCACCCAGAGCCCGGAGGTGAGTGATTCCTTTCCTTAGTGCAAATAGGAGTCCAAGGACCAAAGCTTCATACTCCGTGACATTATTCATGTAGTTGAACTGCAGCCTATAGGATGCGAGGAAGGATTTCCCCCGCGGGTTGATCAATTCCACTCTGGCCCCACAACCTTGTTTGGATTGAGACCCATCAAACTTAAGGGTCCACAAGTCATTGTTTGTTGTCTGAGGTTGGGAAGATGAAGTGGTCTTTGGATTGTTTCTGGGAAGGTTGGGAGGAGTTTCCTCCGATGCTGATGGTACGTGGGTGAGGTTTTCCTCCGCAGAGATTTCTAGTTGGGATCCTCAGACAAATGGCGCTGAAAAGGCATTTTTCAGTAGAAATACGGGGTCCCGGGGAATCATCTGTATGTTCTTTCTTTCGGAGGGCATTGATGTGCCAGGTAGTAGTAGCAAGGCAAGGTTCACACTCTAGCTCTGAATGTTTCTTTTAATGCACCCGACACCAGGTGCCGGACAAGAGTGTGGCGGGGGTCGCTGTGGTACCCTGAGAGTTAACTTCAACCCTCAGTTTTCCCTCTAAGTCCAAGGTTCTTTGCGAAACTATGGGGTCCTCCCTAGGGGTAAAATTGAATGTTAAGATCTCAAGGGGTTGGTACACCCCGAGGGAAGTCTCAGAGAAGAGGACTTCATTTACCCTCCCAAGTTCAGTGAGGGCCTATTTCATCCGGGGCTCACTTTCAACCCAGATCTGGTTAGATTCTCCCTCCTAGGGGAGCCACAAGTGGGAAAAGTCGATCGAGAAATATCCGTTCAGACTTAGACCAATTGTGACTTAGTAACATCCCATAAGTCTTTGGGATGTCCACCACTTGGATGTTGATTATGATGGCTATCCTGGGGTCTTGGATGAGTTGAATCCAGATGTTCTTCAGTTCACCCACCATTTTTACAACAATTTTATCTAGCTGGATTACTGCACCGTTAGACGGGGTGAGTCAGAATCTGAGCATCTGGCATATGGATAAAGGGATGATGTTTCCCGAAGCCTCAAAATCTACTAGGAAATTGTGTATATTCTTTCCTTGTATGTTCAAGCCTAGTAGGAAGGGAGGATCCTCAGTGTTACCCCGGAAGATGGCCATGTTGGCGTCATCGAAAGAGCTTTAGAAGAGACTTCTTCTGCTCGAGATAGTTAATTAAAACCTCTATCAAGGTCATGGAGGTGGTGGTTTGTTCTAATGCCTTCGTGATGTCAAACCTTCCTCGCAGGAATTGGTGGCTTCCCTCAGCCGGATCCTTAGCTTGGTTAGAGATAGGGCCTTTTGGAGGGACAAACCGATCAGTCACGTTGTCTTGGGGAGGAGTATCCTTGGGAGGCGTGGGCGTATAAACTGGTCCTTTACCAGCCTGACTCCTAGTGTTGTAGGGAGTTTGTGGGTTGGTGAAGGCATTGGCCTCAAAGGCTGGAATAGATTCATCAAAGAACCCTTGTAGTTCGGGTTCCTCTTCGTCTTCTCTGCCTATTCCAAAGAAGATGGTCTCACAAGTAAACACACAGTGAGTGGGCTCTTGTATAGGAGGTTCTGGGAGAGTAGGATCTGAAGCTTGTTGTTTGTCCAACTGGGAAATCATGATGACTTTTTCTAGCGTGGCACAATTTACCTCATTATGAGAGTTTGTGTCGTGCAATCTACACCAGTTGGTCATAGGTTGGAAGTCTGCGACTGACATAAAATGGGAAGCTCCAGCACTACCTTGATTGGTGTTTTGGTTCAGAGGTGGACCTCTGGTATTAGCATTGTTATTCTATTGTTGTTGGTTGGGCTGAGGCCCGTTGTCAAAATTTCTTCCTCTGACATTGTTTTTTCGTTGGCCGGAGAAAATATTCCCTCTCTGGGAATTGGTGTTGTGGGGTGCAAAGGAACCCACCTTCAAGTAACCCATGTCCACAATCAGTGTAGACAACATTCACTGGAGGGATTCAACCTCGGCAGTCAACTGGGTATTTGCGTCACAATGTGACGGCTGTTGTTGTTGGTTTCCTGGGAAAGCGATAGCATTCACCAAAGTTGAGGGAAACAATCCTCTAGCCACGGATGACTGAAAGAAAGGCACTCTGGGAGGTTGTGTTTGTGGTTGCTTCATTTGATGCGGATGGTTCCAGGGAAAGGATTCCAGACCCGGTGTTGTCTGGGCTTGAGATGGGTATACATACCTGGCCTGCTGGTCTATTGGCAGTGGTGGAGGATTCATGGCCATTGGGGGGCACCCATTGCCTAATTAGGGTTATATCCCCTGGTGTAAGAAGTTCCATCGGGTATCATGTTAAATGGCATGCTCTACCCAATCTTGCCTGAGGATTTGTTAAGACCAGAGGACAACTCTAAGGCCAGGTTGTAAACCTTCGCCAAAATATCCCGGTCACTGGGGGTGGTAGTTTTCCAGAGGAGAGTGGCAACGAAGGGATCCATCACGTTGAGATAGGTCTGGATAGTTACATCCGCAGATGGGACGAAGGGACCCGTGCACTATTTCAAAGCGCGTTGGAACCGGTGGTTGAATGTTGTAAGGGGCTCATTCGGTTCCTTCCTAATAGAGATGAACTAGCTGTGGGACCATGCTGGGTCCACGTGTACATGAAAGGTGACCAGGAAGGCGTCCTCCATGTCCTACCAAGTATTGATGGAGTTGGCGGGGAGGTTAAGGTACCAGTTCAGTTCATTCTATCCCAGGGACAGAGGGAACATTCGGGTTACAACGTCCTTATGTTGGATCCAGTGTCAGTTCATGGCATCTTTGTATGCCTGTAGATTCTCTTTTTCTATTCATGAGTCTAAGTGCTCATATCAGGGACAAATCTTCTCTGGGTGCGAAGGTAGATCATTGGCTGCACCTGAAAAAGTTCCCATCGGGGACCCGGTGTTTCCAAAATATGCAGCCATCGGGGCATTGGGTTTTGACTAGCTTGAGTGTTAATTCCCAGGGTCGTCTGGGTAACTTGGGTATTTTAGCATGTGCTAGGTACCTAGAGAATGGTAGCTGACTTGGCTTTCGGGGTCCATTTCTTTCGAGTGGGAGGCTCGAGTTTGACAAACTTTTCAGGATTGGGAGTGTTATGTATGTGGAGCCTAATCAGACTCAGGTTCTTTCGACACAGTTTCCCCCAGACTTATCATTTTTCTATTAGTCAGAGTATTTTTGCCCTAATTAGGTTAGGTCAAATATACTTGTGAAAAGGGCTTAGGTTTTCATGACTTCATTGTATGAAGGATTTTTGTAGCTTCCTGTGACAGTATTGAGTTGCAGGTTTCAGATTGTAATCACTGGATAATAATAAAGACATTGGACTCGCTGTTGGTGGACATAGCCTAGGGATTGGGTGAACCACCTTAAATCTCTGTGTCATTGTGTTCTCTTCTGTGTGTTAATATTTGCATTTTTCTGCTTATTATTCTAACAAGTGGTATCAGAGCCAGGTTTTTTCGTTCGTTCTTTCATCTATTATCTGAAGCAGGTCTCACAAGTTAGTGGGAAAGTCTCTTGGTTAAGTGGGAGAAATGGCAGACGAGGGTAGGCTGAAGGTTGATAAATTTAATGGGCAGAACTTCCAATTATGGAAGATACAAATGGAGGACTATCTCTATCAGAAGGATCTGTGGAAGCCATTAGAAGGAAAAACCAAGAAACAAGGAACTATGTTAGCAGAGGACTGGGAGGTTTTGGATAGGAAGGCACTGGGATCTATTCGATTGTGCCTTGCACCATCTATAAAATTCAACATATCAAAGCCAACAACGACCATAGAGCTGATGGAGACATTGGCTAAGCTATACGAGAAACCCTCAGCTTCGAATAAGATATTTCTTATGAAGCGTTTGTTTAATATGAAAATGGGTGAGGGAGGATCTGTATCGAATCATTTAAATGAATTTAATACCGTCACCAGTCAATTGTCATCCGTAAAAATTGTATTCGATGAAGAGGTTAGGGATCTCTTAATTTTATGTTCTTTGCCAGAAAGCTAGAATAGTTTGGTTATGGCTGTAAGCAACTCTGTCTCTAGTTCAAATACTTTGAAATTTGATGAAGTTGTTGGTGTTATCCTAAGTGAGGAAATACGACGGAAAAGCACAGGTGAAACTTCAACCTCATTAGGTTCCGCTTTAAACATGGAGAATAGAGGAAGAACAAGTGAACGAGGCAAAGGCCCTTCGCATGGCAAGTCACGAGGGAAGTCAAATAAAGGACGTTCTCAATCTAAAGGAAAGAAAGATTGCTGGTACTGTGGAAAGCCTAGTCACCTGAAGAAAGACTATTGGTCTCGGAAAAACAAACAAGGAGATGAAAATGAAGATAACAGTAAGGAAGCTAATGTTGCAAGTAATACTTTACAAGATGCTTTAATATTATGTTTGGATAATGTTAATGATTCCTAGGTAATTGATTCTGGGGCTTCATTTCATGCTACACCCCATAGAAAATATTTTCAAGATTATGTTCAGGGTGATTTTGGACAGGTATATTTGGGTGATGATGATCCCTGTCCTATTGTTGGGAAAGGGAAAATAAAGATCAAGTTGCCAAACGGAAATGACTGGGTACTGCAGGAGGTAAGGCATGTCCCTAATTTAAAAGAAATTTAATTTCTGCAGGACAACTGGGTAGTGAAGGCTGCATAGTCATGTTTATAGACAATGTTTGGAAGGTCACTAAAGGTTAATTAGTAGTAGCTAAAGGTTTGAAGATAGGCACATTATATCTGTGTACTAGTAACACTTATTCTACCTTAGTTGCTACTAATAATGTTAATGCAGGGAAAGCTACTATAGATGTTGCACAAACAGATTCAAAAATGTGGCACCATAGGCTTGGGTACATGAGTGAGAAAGGGATGAAAATCCTTCACTCTAAAAATCTGTTGCCAGGATTGAAAAATATCGATTTAGAGTTCTGTGAAAACTGTGTTTATGGTAAATAGAAAAGAGTCAGATTTCTCGGAGTTGGGAAAGAAAAGAAGAGCGAGAAGTTAGAGCTAGTGCATTCAGATGTATGGGGGCTGACTTAGGTATCATCTCTCGATGGCTCTCATTATTATGTTATTTTCATAGATGATTCAACCAGGAAAACATGGGTATATTTTCTGAAACAAAAATCTGATGTTTTTGAAACATTTAAGAAATAGAAAGCTTTGGTTAAGAATGAGACAGGAAAGAAGTTGAAGTGTCTTAGATCCGATGATAGAGGTGAGTATTACAGCATAGCCTTTGAAGATTATTTTTCTATCAATGGAATTTGAAGGCAGGAGACAGTTCCAGGAACCCCACAAGAAAATGGTGCCTCAGAAAGAATTAATAGGATAATCATGGAATGTACAAGGAGCATGAGATTGCATGCTGGACTACCCCTTCATTTCTAGGCAGATGCTGTAAACACTGCAGTCTATTTGATAAATAGAGGACCTTCATCCCCTTTGGATGGTGGTATTCCAGAGGTAGCATGGACTGGTAAAAAGGTTAATTATTCATTTATGAAAACTTTTGGTTGTGAAGCTTTTGTCCATGTTGATAAAGAAAATAGAACCAAGCTTGATGCTAAATCTAAAAAATGTACCTTTATTGGATATGGAGTAGATGACTATGGTTATCGGTTGTGGGATTTTGAAAATATTAAGATAATTAGAAGTAGAGATGTTATATTCAATAAGAAGGTCATGTATAAAGAACAGTTGCAGGAAAAGAAGCATGAACAGGTCAGACAAGAATATGTGGTGTTAGATGAGATTCCTGAAAAAGGAACACCACTGGTACCTGATGCTCAGCAACAATAGGTTATCCCACAAACTCCTATAAGTGTTAGACATTATACAAGGTCAAGTAGACCTCCTGAAAGGTTTTCTCCTTCTTTGTATTCCATTTTATTGACTGATTCTAGTGAACCAAAATAATATGAAGAAGTAATGCAGGTAGATGCCAAACAACAGTGGAAGTTGGGCATGAAGGAGGAGATGGACTCCTTGTTGAAAAATAAGACTTGGGACTTAGTCCCTTTACCTGAAGGAAAAAGAGCCTTGCCTAACAAATGGGTTTATAGGCTGAAGGAGGAAGATGAAGGAAAGAAGAGGTATA
>MU226436.1:5749639-5770404 GCA_018584345.1 Thuja plicata
CAAAATTGCTCTCCAAACCTGCAACATAACAATACTAAAAACTCTAATATGAAAATGAGGAGAGGTCTCCTTTTAAAGGAAAGTGAACGATTGAGATTAAGAGGCAAAAATCAAAGGCTATGATTAAATGGCAAAAACCCACCACTTAGAAAGATGTGAAGAAAAAGGGATTTTTATTTAATTTTTAATTTAATTAATTTCCTTTCTCAACAAATAAAGTGCTTTAAGTGGGGATTTTTATTTATTTAATTAAAATAGGGGTTTTCTTTCAATTAAATAAATTAGAAGAATTTTATTTAATTAAATGGGGGAAATTGAATCTAATTAAATAAAAGGAATTTTATTTAATTAAAAGGGAGGTTAAATCTTTTAATTAAATAAGAGGAATTTTATTTAATTAAAAGGGAGATTAAATCTTTTAATTAAATAAAAATGGTCAAACCTTAGGAAATATTGAAATAATTGAATTAATTGAATTAATTACAATTTGATCAAGGAAATTGATTTGAATTGAAAATATTCTAAAGTATTAATTCATAAATTTGATAAATTGATAAAATAATAAACGGGGCCCAAAGTCTACGCAACCATTTTATGGTGCATACAAATCTTGCTCCCATATAAGAGCGAAGCCATTTGCCTGGCTAAGAAGAGTGTCGACCTGATAAAGGTCTGGGAGGGACATCGCTAGAAATTGTCTCATGGTGGCTACTTGCTCGGTGACCCACCCATCTACAGCTTGTGCTTTCTTCTTCATGATTTGGAGAGAATCCACATTGCCTTGCGTAAGTGGCAATCCAGAGGAAGGGGTTCTCGGGTGGATCTCAATCAAAGCCTGTGTTAGTTCTGCCAGAAGTGTGAGGAGATTGGCGTTAGTCTCTCTTTCTTCCTTCAACTTCTGGCCCTGCTTGATATATCTGGCCTCTACTACTTTGGTGGCCTCCCTTAGCAAGTCTAGTTCACGTTGCTTGTCTCTTCTTCCCAGTGCCACTTTTGTGATGTTATAGTCCTTGGGCCTTATGGCCGCTGCATCTGCACCTGGAGAGGGTGTTGCGATAGTCGCAATTGTGTTTCCCACCAGCCCAGTCTGGAGACTATGGACTGTCCGCGCTTTCTTTAGTTTTTGAGCTTTCGCATTTCTGGCTATCATTTTGGCCAAAGAGAGTGGAGCATCTGATGCGACTGCCGGGGCCTTCCCTTTCTTTGATTCTACCAGCCATTGGGGTAGCTGGGGTGGCTTTGCTGTTAAGACCTCTGCATCAGGATTCCCCTCGAAATCTGGCGGTGTGTTCCCAGAATGTACATTATCTTCAGGCCCTTTCTCCTTCTCTTTTTCTTGTTCCTTTTCCCGTTCTATAGAACCTTTAGTATTTTCCACCATGCTGGCATCTTCTATGGTGATGTCCAAAACTTTTTCTCTGGTCTAAACATTGCTTGTATCCTCGAGGACTTCATCATCCCTCCTGCTGTAGCTGATCCTGCATTTACATTATCTGGGACTTCTTGGTCAATTCGCTGCTGCTGTTCTTGGGCTTTATGAACCTCCTCTGCTAGAACATTTTCCTCCATCAAAATATCCTCTGGGGGTGGGTGAGGTCTCTGGGAAAAGTTTAATAATGTGGCCACCATTACTACCTCACCAAATGTGCTCCAGGGCACTTGATCACACGGAGTAACCAAAGGTGTCTGAAACATGATAAAAAGGGGCACGGTTGATCCTAAAGGTCCAGGTTCCCCAACCATCGACTGCTGATCTGTGGGCTACCTTGGTGTATCTTAAGTCTCTTGGATTGGTTTCTTCTCCTGCTCGGGCCCCTTTTCTGCTTCCTCCCGGTGCTCTTGTTCTGATGCTGCTTCTTCTTTTGGGATCTCCTCCTTATCCTAAGCGGCAATTTCTTCCATCGCTTGACCTATACCTTGTTGAAGATCCATGAGCTCATCCATCGAGAAAGTATCATCAAAGTCATCGTGTGGGGGAGAGGAGTCAAAAATATTTTCTAGTTCGGGAGAATCCAAATTGATATCAACTAGCGGCAATTCTAGCATATCGGGGCTGGAAACTGCGCTTGGTGTGGGGTCACCTTCTTCTTTTTATTTCTCATTAATGGGACCCCGGTATCCAGAATACTGGTAGACTCCACCTCAGTGAAATTTTGTCTACTCATCATCGTGGCCAATGATGGGGATCCCGCCAGGCGAGCAGAAGCCATTGGAGTCACGAGTGTTAGAGTAATCAGTTTACTCTTTTTCGCTTAAGCTATCTCTTAGGTGCATATAATTAATACTTTATATTAATTATATTGCGCAACCTAGCCTTTATGTTTTTAGGGTTTGTTCACCTTTAAAGGTTGAACTTTGTAATGCTTTATTCATTCTCTTTTGGAAATAATAAATTGCTCTCACTCCGCTGAAATTTTCCAAACCCTAGCTTCTCTCTCTCTCACAGGTTTCTCTTTCAGCTTTAGGTATTTTGCATGCAGGTGTTCTTGGCGTTCTGTGGATTTGCATGTTTTACAAATCCTACAACAAGGAGGCCGAAAGATATCTGTGTGCTTATTTGCTGGCTGACTAGCCTCGCCTACTCCATTTGTTGTTGTAGTTGTACCATTAAAGGGGTGGGAACTTGGGGAGGTGCCCTGGCTAGAGCGCCCTCTTTTTCTTTCCCTTTTCTTGCGCTAGGTTCAACGGGGGTGGAAGATGGAGAAGATACGACACTGGCACAGGAGGGAGTGGCCCTACGAACCATTGGTTTCTTCCAGGTGCTTTTAGGACACGACCAGGGAAAATATTGGTCACTTGCCTCCAAAATAGGGTGACATACCCCTTCAATTGTTAAGTCTTTAGTGGTGGCCCAGTCCATTGGAGGGAGATCTAACTTGTCTAACCCCTGTCCCTTGTATGATGGGTCTTCCAATGACCCGTCATCTGAAAATCCCTTCAAAAAATTTTGAAGGTCGAGCGCCTTCATGAGTCCCTTGCTCATTCGTGAATGTTGTCGGGCCTGGAGGTCAAACTGTCTTGGTAGTCTACCCAAAAATCTTCAATATCTACTTCATGCGGCGGGGATGCCCGGGGAAGTGCTGTGGCAATCTTGCCTAGATGATCATAGTTTTTCCTGGCGTGGTGGAATTCCACCAGCCCCAGGCTTTTGAATTCATTATCTGCCTCCCTTGCCACTATGAGGCTACATGTATAATTACCGCATGAAAATGGGAATGGGACATTGATAACCTTCTTCAATATAAAGAAGGCGTGTAGATCCATCATCTGCCAGCAGAACTCTAAAAGAATAATTCTATCCCTCCAATACCAGGGAAGAAGATGGGGCTTCCCAGAGAAGCTGGTCACCCAAATGTAAGTGTGGTGCTGGAACGGAATGAAATAGTGGCCATACGTGCTGACCAAATTCATCGTCTCCTGCGACAATCGGTATCCAGAGTCTCGGGTAAGTGTTAGGATGTTGTGGTAAATAAAAGCATCATTTACCCGACAAAAATTTGGGAAGCTGAGTTCCCATTGTATTTGGGGATAATGATCCCATGGTGTTACTTGGCCCAGCCTGTTTCCAAGTTCTCCAACTGTTCCCAAACCTAGAAAAGCCGATCTTTGTTGGGCTAATGCCCATAGCACGTATGATGTCATGTAGAACTTAGAATGCTGGATGACACTCTTTAGTTGTGTGTCCACGTGATTGGATATGATGGCCACCCAGTTGAAGGTCTGACTGCGAGTGGTGATGTAGTAAAGAAAGTAGTACATCCATGCCGAGAAATCTTGGGCATGGGACAATCTGAAGATCCTGCACAAAAAGATAATGCCCGCCTGAATTGGCTCTTTGAACTCCCCGCGGGGATTTTCCATCTTCATCCTCCTACAATCCCTCTTTGGGGACTTCAGGCAGTGGCTATTGAGATATTGCCAGGAGATAAGGGCAGTGTCCTTGAACTCCTACAATGTCTGGACCTGATTCTGGATAATGGACCCATTGAACTATGGGATCCCCAGCCCTGAGGCAAAAGTTGCTGCATCCATGGTGACAATTGTTGTTGGATACTATAATGGCCAGGGATCAAGAAGCAAAATGGGCCAAGTCGGTGTCTTGTACATAGTTGCTAGCTGGAGTATTAACTCCAGTGATTGCACTGAAAAAGGAAATTTCACCGCCTGAATGATGCCAGAGGCGGCTAGCTGAGTGGCCAAATTGTCTCTAGTGCCCTTCAACCTGTAGACAGCTTGGATCAAGCCTTGCATTTCAGCCTAAAGTCCAGGCTCTGTGTCCGTTATTTCTTGAACTTTGGAATCCACTTTGGATCCCACGAGAATACCCTCCCTTGGGTATTTGGATGTGAGTGGCAACTTAGCCAGTAATTTTTCAGCCTTGGTTTTTGTGGCTGCCCTGGTGGAAGTGGTAGGTAGCTCCGGGCTATTAGGAGGGGTGATTGCTTCAGACATCTTAATTAGCTTATCCACAGCCTGCAAGACCAGAGAACTGTTAGGATATGATATATATAAAAAGGTCTTTTAGAAACTTTAGGAAAATTGCCACCACCCTGCACCTTTCCAACAAGTGTTAGCATACATCAAAAATCCTGAAATACCTAAAATAGACATGAGCTAGATTCCAGGGTGTTGAACCAAGTGACAATGGGAAACAAGAGACAAGCGATTGCTTGGGACCCGTAGTCCAGATAAGCTAGCCATTACTGTGTCGATGTGACCAGAGGGAAATCGTACTCGACTGACGTGGGTTGGCACGTGGTCACGTGATAGGTGACATAAAGGCATTAATGGTGACAAGTGGGCTGACACAAGGTAAAGTTGAATGCCAGATGGGACATGGTTTGAATGCCCGCTCGTGGGAAATTAATCCTGCCATTAAGGTGATGAGATAGAGGAGAGAGAAAGCCATCATGACTTGAACCAGCGAGGTGCCGAGTTTGAACCGTGGTGACTCCGTCTCGACGAGCTCGGTATGGTGAGTGAAAACACATGATAGAGTGTGATGACCTTGTTAGTTTAGAGGGATATACACAAGATATATACATGAATTCATAGAGGGTTGAAGGCCGAAACATAGATACATTAAAATACACAACATTTACAAGCTTTTTATAGATTTACACCATATTTACACAAGTACACGAGCTATCCTAAAGAAAAATACAATGTATACATTAATTTACAATTGCATAGAGGGCAGAAAACCCTCTGGCAGAGCCAACCCTCCAACTGGAGGCAAACCAAAAATGCAAAACACAGAAGGGGAGCTAGCAAAATTGAACAAAACAAAAACCAAAAAAGGAAGCAGCAAGAAAAACAAGAAACAACAAGAAACCAGAGAACAAGCTGAGAGCCTACCTGGAAATCCAAAGAACAACAAGGGAGAGGCACACCAGGAGCACTTTTGCAACAATTTCTACTCTTGAACGATCACAAACTGACACCACAAATCAACTCGTAATCGACCACTAAGCACATAAAAACTCACAACTTAATCGCAGTTTAATCGCCTATGAATCGCTCTGAATGCTCTAAGTGTTTTTAATCACAGTATCTATGAAAGTGATAGGTAATTTCCATTTATACTCTTAGGGTAAAAACAAGTTACACTCTTCTCTGCAAACTCCAGAATAGGCAAACCTCCAGACTCCGGGCCTAGGGATTCCATGCAACCATACCTTCTCAAAAGAAGAAGACATCGTTGCGGAGAATCCTAGAGTCTGGAATTTGGATCTGGAAAGAACAAACTCTAGGATCGGGTCCCAGAGACACAAGAAAACAAAAGCAGAAAAACAAACCTCATGGGAGGAAAAACCCAGAGAGGTAATTGAAGAAAGAAAAGAAAACAAGGCAAGAGCCAAAGCGAAAAGAGGGGACCCAACATTTTGCACACAAAATGTAGGGACGAGTATGTAGGGCATAACAATATTGAGAGTATAGTATCCCTATTAAATGATTTAGCCCTATTAGGATCTTATTACAACATTACAATACACAATCCATGTTTAAGGACAAATCTTGTTAGGATTCAAGAGTAACAGTGGGCTCACTGCCCATGCACTCTGCCCAAAGAAGGTTAAATCCACCCTCAAGGATTTACAATTTGAACAAGTGTATATAAGAAATGTATAATCCAGTGAACTGTCTAATAACAACTGTCTTTGCTTGGTCAGTTCTAATGCAGTACTATAATCACAAACTCTTCTCTACATCCAATAGCCAATCAAGTTTCACAGCTTTCACTTATCTCTGTCTTTTCAATTACCTTCTCTTCATACCTCCATCTTTTCAAAAGAAAAGATCTCCCATATATACCCTATTACAATAATTGATTAGATCAACCAATTAAGCTTTTCCAATATACAAATAATTATTTAACCCCTTGCTAAGATACACACAGTACCTAAAACAAGTAAACATCAATTACAATACATGATATATAATCCAAGATCTGCAATCCACAATGCACGCTACATCTTTGAAGTCGACCCCAAATAAGTCTCCTCTAGAATACATGCCTTAGTTGACGTCACCAACAATCACATGACTTGCGATCAATAAAAAACATTCCTGAATATTCCTTCTGTCATCTCTTAAGCTCGCATAAGTTGAATCATCAACGCCTATAAGATATCCCCAAAATACAGAGACTCGCTCTGTCAAGCATCACTGTCACAGTCCAGAAACCAGTCTTCACTAAAACATCTGTAACAACTCCAATATGAAATATTAAGCCAAGCAACCTTAGAAATAAGATCATCACACATCCTTATTCATATCATCATCTTCGCTCATTTTGATTCATCTGTACAATATCCATACACTTCTATAAGTCATCATACAATAGTGATAACTAGGTTGTTCTCTCCACATAAACATATGTTGACATCAGTGACAAAACATGAATGCCAACAATATCATTAGTACCCAATTCTAATATCATCCAACAATCTCCCCCTTTGACATTGATGGCAACATATGGAAAAATCCATCAACCCAAAAGTACTCTCTCTCAATACATTCTTCTTAGTATCCTCAACACAATTCTCCCTAAAGAAGTAGGGATTTTCACATAGAATCTCCCCCCCTTGACAACAATGGCAAAGGGTTCCATAACTCTTCTTTAATCTTCTACAAGGTGTAGCTTTTTCAAATCTTCATGTCTAGCAGCTAGGTGCAAAATCACCCAAATATGCTCTACAGTGTTCTTTTGATCACTCCCCCTGAGGAGTAGATCCATACATCAAGTCTAAAAAATAATATTGCTCTAAAAGCCACTGGACTGGTGCATGCCTGCATCAATTAATTACCACAAGGAGAGGTTCTCACCCCAAGCATGCTTCTGAGATACTCAAAAGCATCTTTTGGCAAAGGTTTTGTAAATATATCTACTATTTGTTCCTTTGTGCTAACATACTCTAGTCTAATCTCTTTCTCTACTACCTTGTCTCTCAAGAAATGATACTTAATAGAAACATGTTTAGTCTTTGAATGCATTACAAGATTCTTTGACATATTCACTATGCTAGTGTTATCACAATGGATAACCACTTGCTCTTCAAAAATTATTCCAATGTCCTTCAATATTTGTTTCATCCAAACAACTTGTGTACAATTTATAGCAGCAACAACATACTCGGATTTGGCTGTAGACTAAGAAATACAATCCTGCTTCTTACTTAACCATAAAACCAACCTTTTTCCAAGGAAAAATGCTCCACCACTTGTACTCTTTCTATTATCCACACTACCTGCCCAATCAACATCAGTATAAGCATGTAAAATAAAGTCATTTGATTTTTCATACCATAATCCATACTCTATTGTTCCTTTCAAGTATCTAAAAATTATTTTCACTGCAGCAAGGTGTGTCTCTTTAGGATTTGCTTGATATCTTGAAACAATTCCAACTTCATTGGAATATATGGTCTACTGTGAGTTAGATAATGTAGACCTCCAATCATTGATCTGTACTTTGTCTGAAAAGCATTCTGAGTTTCATCATTACTAGTAAATTTATAACTAGTCAGCATGGGTGTCCCAACAGGTTTACAATCTTCCATTTCAAACTTCTTCAACATTTCCTTAAGGTACTTGGTCTGAGATATAAAAATACCATTCTTATTATGATTAATTTACAAACCAAGAAAAAATTTCATCTCAGCAATCATTGACATTTCAAATTCATTTTCCATTTCTTTAGAGAACTTTTTACTCATTTTATCATTGCCTCCAAAAATGATATCATCAACAAAAAATTCTATGATTAGGATTCCATCTTCACCAGTTCTTAAATATAAATTAATGTCTACATTACTATTTCTTAAACCAAGACGAAGTAGATACTTGTCTAGTCTTGCATACCATGCTCCTGGTGCTTGTTTCAGTCCAGACAATGCTTTCTTCAACTTACAAACCATGTCTTCATCCTCTGTTAAAGGAAATCTATCAGGTTTCTCTATGTATACTTCTTCTTCCAAATCTCCATTTAAGAATTCAGATTTCACATCCATCTAATATACTTTAAAGTCTTTATGTGCAGCATAAGCAAGAAATAATCTCACAGCTTCCAACCTAGCAAGCAGAGAAAATGTTTCTTCAAAGTCTATGCCTTCTTGTTGCGAGTAGCCTTTACAAACCAGTCTAGCCTTATTTCTTACCACTGCTCCTTCCTCATCCATTTTGTTTCTGAAGACCCATTTGGTTCTTATCACATTTTTGTTTTTAGGTCTTGGAACCAATTCCCAAGTGTTGTTTTTCTTTATCTGTTCTAGTTCTTCTTGCATAGCTTTAGTCCAAGATTCATCTCGACATGCTTCATTAGTAGTTTTCGGCTCAACTTGATAAATACAAAAAAATTCATCTCTTACTTGTGATCTTGTCATCATTCCTTTACTTGCATAACCAATGATTTTATTTTCAGGATGGTTCTTCTTAACATACCTTAGATTCTTAAGAGTATTAGTAAGCTTAATTGATTCATCTTCAATCTCATCATCAATCTCCAAAGGTTCAGCAGGATCAACAGTGACCTCTTTTATCTCTGCAATCTGACCATAGTCATGCATTATTTTCTGAATCTGAAACTTTTCATCTATCTTCACATTAGTTCTTTCAATCAACTTCCTCAATCTCAGATTGAAACATTTATAGGCTTTTCTCTTAGTAGAATAACCAAGGAAGATACCTTCATCACTTCTAGCATCAAACTTCCCTATCTCATCATCTCTTTTGATATAGCATTTACTTCCAAATATTATGAAATATTTTACGGTAGGAGTATGATCAAACCATAATTCATAAGGAGTTTTACTTGTTCCTTCTCTGATATGAATTCTATTCAAGGTGTACATAGTAGTACCAAAAACTTCTCTCCAGTGAACCTATGATACATTTACTTCCAGTAGCATAGTTATGGCAATGTCTAATATTGTTCTGTTTCTTCGCTCTTCTATCCCATTCTGTTGTGGTGTCCTAGGAGTAGATGTCTGTTTGAATATTCCACGCTCTTCGTAGTATGTATTAAATAAGTCTAAAGTAAACTCACCACCTCTATCTGATCTCAAAAATTTTATCTTCAAACCTAATTCATTCTCAACTTTTGCTTTGAATATCTTGAATTTGTCAAATGCCTCAGATTTCGCTCTTAAATATGTAACCCAAATTAGTCTAGAAAATTCATCAACCCAAAGTATACAATAAATTTCACTATAATAAGATCTGGTTCTCATAGGACCACACATATCTGTATGTACCATATCCAACTTCCCTTTTGCAGAATAAGATTTTATTTTAAAACTATTTCTAGTCTGCTTCCCCATAACACACTCTATACATAGTGTTAGATGGTTTTACAGTCTTAGGTAGATCTCTTACTGCATTAGTCATACTTTCCTTCACAATATTATCAAAGTTAACATGACAAAATCTTCTATACCATAACCAAATGCCATCAACCTTCATAATACAATAAGAAGCCTAAGATATATTCAATTCAAATAAATTACCTCTAGAGTTAGTACCAGATGCGATCAAGTCTCCTGATTTACTTCTAATAGAACATTTCCCATCAATGAATTTCAATTGATAGCCTTTGTCCACTAGCTGTCCAACACTCAACAGATTATGCTTAAGTCCATCAACAAGCAGTAAATTGTCAATATTAGTTTTTCCATCCAGAGAAATAGATCCAACTCCACTGATAAGCTTAGGAGTATTGTCACCAAATCCAACAACACCACCATCATATCTTTTCAGACTAACAAACTTGTTTTTATCTCCAGTCATATAGTGTGAATAACCACTATCTATAACCCATTCAGATTTCTTTTCAACACAAGATAATAAGGCTTTTTCTTCATGTATAGGTTCATCATCCTTAATAGAAATAAATCCAATCTCATCATAGTTAACAACTTCATCATCAGAAACATCTTCACTAGCATAGTACCATTCCTTGTCTTTTGGATACTTTGATTTGTAAAATTGAGGTTTATGTTTTGGAACCCTTGTAGGACATCGAGATGCAAAATGACCTATCTTGTTGCATGAAAAACATTTCAAAGGTAACTTCCCTTTAAATTTACCCTTACCTCTATTTTCTCTTCTAGCGATCAGGGCTACCACTTCGTCTAGCTTTCTTTCTTCTTCCTGTATATGTTCCCATTCATTAGCATAGTCTCCAAGTTCTTCTCTCAAGTCACTATTGCTGGTGCTCACAATTCCAGATAAGGTCTTTTTGTTTTTATGCACAGTCGCCTTGAATGCTGACTCAACTTTAGGTAGAGAATCTCCTAGTTCTATGGCCTCAAAAGTAGTTATCTTTCCAATCAACATCTTTCTATTGAAGTTTGTTGTCAAAGGTATACTTTCTTCTATATCTTGTACTTTAGTTCTGTACAGGTGTCAAAGATCTGAGAATCTTCGCAATCACTTCTTCCTCACTATAAGTACCTCCAGAGTTCCTCATGCCAGTAACCATTTTAGTAATTCTTTGTGTGTATGCTCTAATGTTCTCATCATTTTTTATTTTCAATGATTCTATCTTTGTCTTCCAGTTTTGTAGCTTCCCCTATTTTCTAAACTTATCTCATTCATACAATGCTTCCAATCTTGTCCAAATTTCATGTACAAAATTTAAGTCTTTTACTTCTGTGAATTTTCCTTCAGAAAGTGCATTGATCAATGCTTCCCTTGAAACCATGTTACATGAAAATAACTTCTTTTCATCTTCATTAGCTTTATCCAGTTCATCCTGAGTCTTTATCTTTTCCTTTCTTTTTGTGACCATCCAGTAGTCAATTCCTAAACATACCAAATGTGTTTTCATCTTGTCCTTCTGACTGTCAAAGTTTTCAGGATCAAATTTTGAACTATCCTTCCAATAGTAAGTCATCTTGAGGATCACCTCAAGCTGTTAAGCTTTCTCTCTAAGGACCATCAACCCTGATACCAATTGTTAGGAATAACAATCCACAAACACAACTGAGAGGGGGGGGTGAATCAGTTGTGAGATAGATTATTAAACATTAAGCTATATAAACCAAAACTTCAATTCAAATGATAACACAGTAAATACCAAAACAATAACACAATCCTTTGTTGTCGAGGAAACCCTATTAAAGGTAAAACCCTGGTGGGAATTAGCACCCACAAATGATGTACTGAGAGTATAGTATGCCTGTTAAAAGATTTAGCCCTGTTAGGAGCTTATTACAACATTACAGTTTACAATCCCTATTAAAGGACTGACCCTATTAGGAGTCAAGAGTAATAGTGGGCTCACTGCCTACACACACTTCCCAAAGAAGGTTAAAGCCACCCTCAAGGATTTACAATATGAACAAGTTTATATAAGAAATATACAATCCAGTGAACTGTCTGATAATAACTATCTTTGCTTGGTCAGTTCCAATGAAGTACTATAATCACAAACTCTTCTCTACATCTTGTAGCCAATCAAGCTTCACAGCTTTCACTTATCTATGTCTTTTCAATTACCTTCTCTTCATACCTCCATCTTTTCAAAAGAAAAGATCTCCCATATATACCCTATTACAATAATTGATTAGGTCAGCCAATTAAGCTTTCCCAATATACAAATAATTATTTATCCCCCTTCTAAGATACACACGGTACCTAAAAAAAGTAAACATAAATTACAATACATTAGATATAATCCAAGATCCGCAATCCACACTTGCAATCCACAATGCACGCTACATCTTTGAAGTCGACCCCAAATAGGTCTCCTCTAGAATACACGCCTTAGCTGACATCACCAACAATCACATGACTTGCGATTGATGAATACAAAAAATTCCTGAATATGCCTTCTATCATATCTTAAGCTCGCATAAGTTGAATCATCACCGCCTGTAAAATATCCCCAAAATACAGAGACTCGCTCTGTCAAGCATCACAATCACAGTCTAGAAACCAGTCTTCACTAAAACATCTGTAACAACTCCAATATGTAATATTAAGCCAAGCGACCTTAGAAATAAGATCATCACACATCCTTCTTCATATAATCATCTTTGCTTGTTCTCATTCATCTGTACAATATCCATACACTTCTATCAGTCATCATACAATAGTAATAACCAATTTGTTCTCTCCACAGAAACATATGTTGACATCAGGAACAAAACATGAATGCCAACAAAATCAGTATTACCCAATTCTAATGTCATATAACATATTTGATTTTTCTTTCATGTAAGATTAATTGCTTTAGATTAGCTTCCCATTTTCAATAAAATGTTGCTGACAAGTGTTCTCTGTGAATGCAAATTTATGAGTATGGCCAAAGTCTTACGTATGAAGTACGATGACAAAGGTTACCACACTCCCAGCAAGATAGGTAATCTCCACAGTGAGATCACAGACACATACATTGGGGACATGGACTAGAATTCCTTCATCAAACAAGTTGCAGAACCTTCTGGCAGATCCTCTAACTACATGGCTATGGTCCTCTTTAGGTTGGTGAATGTTGTTGGACACCTAGTATCTATCTATCATTGCCCCTAACTTAATAATGGCTCTAACAAAGAACTATGTACCAGATGAGAAAGTGGTGAAGAATATAAATAAAGATGTAGTCCTAGACATTCGACCTGATATAATAGAGCATGGATAATTACTACCCCATTTGCAAAGAGCATGGACAAAGATACTTCGAGGACACCCTAGATATTTATGACCTCATCAACAAGGATTATCTAATATGTAGGAGGAAAGAGGACAAGCTTGAGAAAATGGATATGGATAGAGGCTATTTGATTGATGACATGAGGAAATGTGTTACTCTACTAAGCAGGGTTTGGGGATTGCCACAGGCTAGGAAACTAGAGCCTTGGATGGTGTTCATTAGCCAAAATATCAGAGGTAGAAGGGCATGGATTGATTGGGTAGAAATCATCAGTGACAATCTAGATGAACAATTGCAGGCTATAAAGGTCAACCCCAAATTCTATATGACCTCTTGCATTATTTATTTATTGGTTGCAAGGGAAGAGTACTCACGACTGTACAAGAATGAATATCTACAAGATGTTAATGCCTACCCTTATACAGTATATCCCCAAATGGTAAGGAAGAAAAAACTCAAGGAGGATAGCCCAAAATATAGGGTTGTCAATGATGCCTTCATGTTCACAATCATCTGATCCATTGAGTGTGACTATGCTAAGAGACTTTCAGAAGAATTTGCTGCTAAAATCAGAATATATCCAGTTCCTTACTTTCACTTACATCATGGTGATATGATGTACCCTTAATCCCAAGAAGTTTCCCCCGGTACCCTTCTGATAGAATTATATGTATGGAGATCAGTCGACAGATAGTGGATGCATATGTGCAAATTTTTAGGAAGAAGAAAATTTTTTGAGACTTCCCAATTTCTATTGGAGCCTACACGGTCGAAGATATTAAGGTGTGTAAATCAATTTTCCTTGAATGGGATGAGTTCCCCTTACAGGAATACAAATGAATTAGGCCCAAGTTTTCTCCAATTGACATCTTCAACAAAATAAAAGGAGCCTTCTACAAATATGAGCCTCATCTTGAGGACCATTGGATGAACTTTATAGATGACTATGAAGTCCGCATCCAAGATTACTGTAGGATGCCACTGGAGTTAGCACAACATGCTATTTAGGTGCACATACCTTAAAGAAGTTGGGATAATGATTTAGAAGACATCTTAAACCCTTTATCCAATGAGGATAAAGTGTATAATCAACCCATCATGAATGCCAAAGTGGCAAAACAAAAAATGACGATATTAAATTCAAGGCAAGACATGTTGGTGAACTAACGAAGAAATGGATACATAAGCCATTCAAGATGGACCCAGTACCTATGAAGCGGAAGGTCGATCCTCTAACAAAAGTGGAAAAAGGGAAAGAAATCAAGGTGAATGTAACTATCTTCAAAGGGCCACCCTCTCTCTCCTGGTAAAATTTATGGGCATGCTAAGAAGACAGTTGTCCATTGCCCAACAAAGAGTGTAGGATGCAAGAAGACACAAGACAAAGATGATTCATTTTTTTCTCCTACACAAGCACATGATGTTAGTTCTCCTCTAGAGACTCCATCCTCATTCAAAAGAACCAGGATTCCTCCTTTCACCATCCGGTTTCTTGGCTCACCTGGGTCCCAACCCAAGGAGGTATACCAAAGGAGCAGAAGGAGGCCCTCTGTATCACTTGATTTATAGGCGTCTCTTGAGGAAGTAGAGCTAGAGGAAGAGGATGTCCCTCTAGTATGAAGAACTCGACAAGCTACCATAATTTCCAAGAGAAAAGAACCAGAGAAGGTCACCCAACCGAAAGGCCAAAAGGTAACGGTTGATTTAGAAACAAGTACTGTAGTGGAAACATAAGCTTGGGATGGTTTGGGATCCAATGAGTCTGATATATCAGATTTTGAGAACATCCCAGGCTTCAAAGAGTCGTCCGTAAAATCAAGGTCTACGTCAACAAAATAAAGTCCTCAAGGAATCTATTTTTCAAATAGTCGGTCCCATTGACCAAGAAACTCATGAGGCATCATTGTAGGAGACACTCAAAAAAAGGGTGGTCCTGGAGTCATCAAGAATTCCTAACTCTTTTGTGAAGGCATGTGTAGCTTGGAAAGCAAGATTTGAAAGTTTTCGCACTGAGTCCATTCAAATTATTTTGAAACATTTTGGAGTAATAGTTATAGAATTGACTGGGATCATAGATTTTGTAGATGAAGAAAATGAGATTCAAAATTGTGTAGAATTGTGGCAGGAGGCATTGAAAGATTTGAAGAAAATTAGGAAACAAAGTTTTCGAGTTTTGGTAAAAATATATGAAGGCTCAGAATTAGACAAACTTGATACATGGATAAACACCATAAATTTTTCCATTAAGCTTATCACAAGAGGCTTGAAAATATTGAGAAGAGAAACAAAGACATCTTGCTATGGGTAGAGGATATAGAAGAGTTCTTTGATGGAATCGACTAGCAAATATATCAAGATGAAAATCAAGAGAAGTTATACTCCACAAAGAACATCGTTCAATAATTCATGGGAATTGTAACAACAATAAACACTGAAGAGGATATACAAAAAAATTTCTATGTAAAGGAGGACATGAGGGAAATAATGGATCATATAGAGGAGATACAAAGTTTTGGCTCTCAACTCACATCCTTCTGAAAAAGGCAACAATACTATTTAAAGTTCATGAAGCTTCCAGATTTTGGTGAAGTTTATGAAGTGGTTGAAAAGTTTCGAGATGCTCATCCTGGCGTACCTTCTTTGCACTAAGTGTTGGGTTAAAATATGTTCATTGATATGTTGGTCTTCATTCATTTCCAAAGGGAGCTAGACATCCAAATTTCAGAGGTCTTCCCAACCTCGAAAATGAATGAAATTACATTTTTGAAGGAAAATCAGACTTTTGTGCCTATAGATTGCATGGTATGGGTTTTTTTAGGGTTTCAAGGATTTATTAATCAGTTGCATGACACATTGGTAGTTTGTTCCCTCAATACGGATGTTAAGATCAAAGTTTTAGTCATTTATGGAGGTGTTTTTGCTCAAATATTGTGGAACTGTACTTCTTTTTGTACAAATCTAGATCCATTTGCAGCTCATTTTTGCATGATTTCAATGTATTAATGGATGAAAATCCATGCCAACACATTAACTATAATTTTAAGAGTAATTTGTTGTAGTTAAACTAGAGATTTATTTTTATTTCACCATTTTTTCATGGCTGGAAACCCTAGTTACGTGATTCATAATTTATGGATGTAATTGCTATATAAACTCATTTTGAACAATGTAATAGGGTCAGATATTTTGCATTAGAAACTTAATACAACTAGTGTTGCATTTGTTGTGTGTTTTGGTTGCCATTTATATGAGTTTTGAGAATTTATTTTTTAGATTTCAAGAACCAATTGTGTTTCTTTGTGATTGTTCTTGCGAATTGTTAAATTGGTGTTGATTATTATTGAATCTACTCGTCATGAAAAATGCTGGGAGAAAATATTTCTATTTGTGCTTGAGGATAGATTTGTCTCACGTATACACATATATGAATGGCTTTGTGATTTGATGAATTTTGAGAAAACTTCCGCGTTACCGAATTTTTTTGATGATTGCATCCACTAAATATGAACTGCGAGTTTCTCTGACATTCGATATGCAAGTTGAATCTTTGATGGTTAATGTCTGTTAGGAATTTATTTCCATTTATTTTCTTGAAATATCTCATTAATTTCTCTCTCTTTTGATATTTATTGGAGAATTGGCTAAGTATAGATTTCATCTTAGATTTCAATTTAAAATTGCATTCGTAGGAGTTGAATTCATTGAAAAGATAAAATACAAAAAAAAAGTGTTTAAAGATCCATTGTTTTAGCCTAAACTTGGACCAAACCAGCAAAGGCCTCCTTGTGAACATTCACATTTATCTTTGATTGAGCCTTCCAAGTGGTTGTACCACGACCACAGAGAACCTTGGGAGTAACTTTGTTATTCTTTCAAGAGGGGAATTTGCATCACTTATTCCTAAATGTTACTTTGTGTAAAAACAACACTCAACAATACCCACGAAAATGTTTAATCTCCCATGACCAATGATCCCAAACACTTAAATGATCCATAAACCTCCATAATCAAATCTGATGATGAATGTGATTTAGTAAAATTCACAATGCAGACCTCCAAGATCTAAAGACATGCCTCCTAGGCAATTTACACCTTTGGGAGAACCTATTGAAACTATCATAAATTAATTGCTTCAATATAATTTGGTTTGCTTTCCTGAAATAATGAATGAGCCTCTAGGTAAATGTGGGTGGTGTAATGACAATGATTATTCTGAGTATCATCGTACAAGAGGACACAAAATTGTTACGTGTTTCGAGTTAAAATACACTATCCAAGATTTAATTGATCAAGGCTTAATTGAAGTGGAACCTCTTGTGAAGTCCTCCAATATAGATCATACATTTTTCAAGACTCCATTACCTAATTGTGGGAAGGGGAAATCCTTCGACTCAAATTTTGTTCCTAAAAGAAATGCGAATTATACCATAAATCCTCATAATCACATGATAAATTGCATTAAGTACTAGACAGTCAAGTGACTACCATAAATATCAAAGCACAAGTCCCTCAGTGTGTAGTAACAACCAAATGAGCCAAACTCACTTTCCAAGGACCCTCCTCAAAGCCACAACCTATTAGTCAGTATAACCTCCTTGGTCACTTAGGGAAGATGCCAGTACACATCTCTATTTTTGAGTTTCTTTGTGTATCCCCTATGCAAAGAGTTGTCTTAGATAAAGCTTTACAAGAGTTTGAATTTCCAACAAACATAAAATTCTTATCAGTTTTAGGCCATGGTAGGTCATCTTTCCAACACATAGTATGTTGCCTTCACCAAGAACAATATCCCTTTCTATAAACCTCATTACAATGACCATTTATACTTAGAAGTTTTTGTCCATAGTTGCAAGATTAGACAAGTTTTGATAGATGGTGGAGCAAGACACAATATTTTCACATATAGGGTCATAATTGCTCTTAGATACTCTAAAAATATCACATAACATTTTCACATCATGAATACATAAATCACTAAACTCCATACTTAGTCTACAAATCGCAACACATTATACATCACACATTGCAACACTAACAATCAACCAAAGACTTTTAGCCTCTTCATATAGGCTAGGTTGTCTCATTGATTTTACACAAGGATAACCATGTTACCTCCAAATCTCATTTTCCATGGGTAATTGCACACTCAACTGCAAATATTAGTCTTCTCATAGAAATTTTGATTTCCTAAGCAAAATAAATACAAACACACATAAATCATATACATCATGCCTAGAAAATTATTTGTATTCCCATTTACTCATAAATTAATTGCATTGATAACCCAACATTTGCATAACTATGTATGCATGACAATTATATAGGAACATATGCCTAATATCTAACATCGTCCACATAATTCCATATTCATATATAAGCATACACATATGTCAATTTGTCTATTTGGGTTGAATTCATCATTGATTCTTAAAAGATAGAAGCATAGTGATAGAAAATCTCTGTAAGACCATATAATTATCTAAACATAGATTGAAGAATCTACCACTAGGAGGTGAGTATCATAGGTAACATACCCATATATGAGCACACATGTGAAGTCACCAATACAAGAAAAAGTGATACATCCTACTTTAACATATAAAAATGCATCACTCTTAGAATTATCTCTATAAGGTACTTGATCCTTGTGAAGATAATTAATTCTTTCCACATTACTTATTATATAATCCCAATTAATGCCTAGAGCCAAAGGGTCGAGATAACTTGATGCAAGAGCATCATAGCATGGATATTGTCAATTTTTGTTTTTTAGGTTGTTTTGATGTGTTTGGGTCCAATAAGGTCATTTAAGGCCATTTGAGACCATTTGAGACCCTTTTGATCCATTTTGGAAAGTTGTATATATCATTTTGTTAAAATTTGTTAATGATGCAATAAAATTTGTCAAGCAAAATTTTCAAAATGTTGTGATTGTTAAAATGTGGTTGTATGAAGGTTGGAGCATTTGTGAAATTATTGAAAAAGTATAAATTTGACCTCCAACTTGGATTCTAAGGTTGGAGAAGGATTGAATAAGAAAAAACTTTATTTCACCACATTTTTTCTTGTATATTTTTTTATTATGTATAATAGTCTATAATTTGATTCGTATGACTTTGTATGATACAGTACAAACCTGCAACCAATGGGAACATATGAATAAATGAACCTAGCTTCATTTCCTTTTTTTTGATTAAATTTCAATAATTTTATTGAGTTATGTCATTTTTGGTGTGAGAAGGTATGTTTTTCTAAGTTTTCTTTTGCTGCTACAATCTGAAAATTTTGGTTTGTATGGGCTTTACTTCACATTTAATGATCTCTAGATGATTCTATGTGTTAGAGAATCAAACCGCCTTTCATTTTTAAGTAGTCTCATCAAATTTCAATAAGTTTTGTGAAAGTTATGGAAACTTTTGTGTTGGTAGATCAAAAGCCATGCCTAGGGTTTCCAATTTGACAAAAAAAATCATTACTCTTGATTGGTATAGTAAAAAATACTAAAAATTAGTGGAGAGGTCTGTGTTGACATGTTATTCAATAGCCAAAGTTTTAGTGTCTGGAGTTTATGTTTCCACATGTTAAAATTGAGTATTTCATTTGAAACAATGTTTGACAATTTGTAGGATAATGAATGGAGGATTTGAGCAAACGAATTCAAAGTTGATTGAATGTTCATAGTATAAGTTTTTGAAGTATGCTATGAAGGGATTGTAGACTTAGTTAAAGTATTCAAGCATCAAACCTGTGTTGTATCTTTCTTTCATCCTTAAAAGGAGTAGGCCCAATATTGTTCTCATGGATGGAAGGTTACTTTCATGTACTGGGTTGTTATTGGGGATGTGAAATGAACTTGTCCTTGAATCCAAGAAGTCTAATAGATATTGTCATAATAGTATTCTGTAATGTACTGATGCCTCGTGATTCCCCCGTATGAATCCCAAGCCTTCGACACACCAATAATATTGTATGACACAACCAAAGGCCTCCTGCAATGTCCTGTACAATCCACAATTTCACCCCTGCAGTGGTACTTTATGTGACCAAGTCACCCGTCACCTGCATACGATAATATTTTGTATGGTACTAGGTGATGTATTTGTATGCACCCTAAAATGGTCGCCTAGACTATGGGCCCCATTTATCATTTTATCAATTTATCGAAATTCCTGAATCAATGCTTTGCAACATTTTCAATTCAAATCAATTTCCTTGATTAAATCGTAATTAATTTAATTATTTCAATATTTCCTAAGGTTTGATCATTTTTCAATAATATTATTTAAATAAAAGAAAACATCTTTTTTTATTAAATGAAATAATCTTATTTAAATAAAAGAAAATATCTCTTAAATGAAATAATCTTATTTAATTAAAATATCCCTTTTTAATTAAATGATTTTATCTTATTTAATTAATATCCCTCTTTTAATTAAAAAACGTATCTTATTTAATTAAAAGAAAATTCCTCTTTTAAATAAATTGTTAAGGAATGTAGCTTCGTTCAGATAAAATCATTGCTATTGAATTATCGAGTACACATTGATATATATGTAATAATAATAATATGTATTATAGTTATTATATATATCCATATAATTTATATAAG
>MU226436.1:5787080-5801758 GCA_018584345.1 Thuja plicata
GCTGCAGGATTGGAGAGCAATTTTGGAGGAGAATTTGAGCACTTGAGCTTGGATATTGCAACTTCTCTCTTCTTGTCTTCTTCTCTCATGCATTCATGGCAATTCATTTAGATTAATTTTGCATTTGTATTTTGGATTAAACTCATATTTTCTTTCATAGATTAATTTTGTATTCGTATTTCCTTTCATAAAAAATAATGCGTTGTTATCATATAGATTAATTCCATTATCATATAGACAAAATTATGCATTATCATATAGAATCTCTCATTTTATGGTGTACTTGTAGGGGCACAAACTAGGTCAATCTGAGGGCCTCCATCACACACCTTTGCACTCAATAAAGAGCTATGAGTCGCCATTTGAGACCTCATTCTTGAGTGATCTTGAATATAATGATTCATATAAGTGTGACACATTTTTAACACACAGTAATCACATGTCTTTCTCACAACCCTATCTTGTTCTAGGGTGTCCTATATGCAACTTCTCTAGCCTATTAGGGTTCTTAACTAACCCTAATCTTCCAAGGATTCTCTACTCAAATCCCTCACCTATTCAACTTGTCAACACCGTTTAGGAAATCAACTCAATCAACCATAAGCTTCATGGTCATCATCTTGCATATTCACCCCAAGTGATCCAATAAGGCTATCACTATTCACAAATGGAAAGGAAGGGCCAAAACAAGGCAATTGCATCCAACACAATTCCTATCAACTTAGTTTTCAATGAAACCTAAACGAGTTCAAGAACTTGCTCCAAACTCACTAAAATAGGGCTATAAGCATTAGGCCTAATTAGGCACCTTTTTGCATATAACTTGAAATTATTCTTAACAAGATGAAAAACTAACTCCAGATCCTGACACCCTTTTTGAAGAACTAAAGGATTTTCTAGGTCTTGCCTTCCCAAACGGTCCGTACAGAGGGTTCCTATTTGCAAGCCTATATTAGGGTTTCACCATACATTGATCATATCCATCAGGGTTTTAGTTTTCATCATGAAGAACTTACCAACAGAGCTTACGATTGGATTTGGGGATTCTCCATACATAAGTCCTCCTCTCCACATCCTCTAATTGAAGCAACCATTGCTTTCAACCACTCCTATTGCCTTTCCAATTCACTATGATCCCTAGCCATGCATCTCTGGCTCGCCTAGGGCATCACTGTAAAATTAGTAAATCATCTTTCCAGGCCCTAAAATTCTCCACACATATAGTACAAGGAGTCACCTCACCCATTCCAAGAGCCCATACAAGTGCCACGGTGGAATGATGAGCTATGACCCCATTTGCAAAAACTGTCTGGTTCAGATCAGTGACAGTGCACAAAAAAAAGTATTTACAAAAGAATTGAAACTAGAACAAAAAAACTAACTAATCACATGTAGAATAAATTAATTACATGAAATATCTCATGCACAAGTCACAGTGCAGAGTTCAATCCATTAAAATCCAAAATGTATACAAAATGCTCAACTGTAACCAATTTTCCAATTACACAGTCCGTACACTGACTTCCAAACTTCATCCAAAACCACACATAGGTCGGGGGAGGCCTTATGTAGTTGACCATGGCACAAATCCAACTATTTCCAATAGTTATACAACCAAATGCTTGAAGATGCATTATTGCAAGAAATGTTGTCAATGTTGTCAATGACAACATTGACAACTTTTACAACTTTTTGATTCTTGCACTCTAACTTGGTCAACTCACCATGAAACTTATCCAAATGAACTAAAATTAATATTAGACCTCAAATTATCTCTCCTATACTCTAACAAGCATAAAATCCATGGTTCCACCATTCTTGGAACATTAACCCAATTTGGACAAGTCATTATGTCTTAACCTCAAATGATCTAGTTTGGTCTTCTAACCAAATCAACAGACCCTGGGACCTATCTAGTCCTATTATTTCACTAGTGGCTTGGCTAAGACCACTACAATAAAAAATCAAACTAGGAACCCTAGGTCACCATCTAGCCTTACCTAGGTACTCTTGCACCATACTCCCCCATAAAGGAAAGTCATGTCACTCCTATGGACACAATGTCTTCAGGAAGGCCCAAATTCTTGAAATCTTCATCTACAATCCATGTTGCCTCTAGTTTTGGTTTGTTCTTCCACTTGATGAGGTGTTCCATGTACACCTTATGTCTGGTAGTCTTCTTGACCCTTGAATCCAACACCTTATCTACTTCTATCTGCATCTTAGGAGGTAAAGCCTCTAGCTCAACATCCTTGCCAACCTCTTCTCTGTTTAGATATATCTTAGTCAAAGGTCCTTTAAAATTTATCAATTCTACCACATTGAAGACGGCGAGATGCTGAATTCAGTAGGTAGATCCACCTTATCGGCATTAGCCCCATACTTGGCTAAGATCTTGCAGGGTCCCACTCTCTTCATATGTAGTTTTGTAGGCATCCCCTTCTAAAACATAGACTTATTCAAATGTACCATGACATAATCACCTACCTCAAATTGAAAATCTTTTCTCTTCTCATCTACCTTGGCCTTTAACTTTTGGGTAGCATCCAGTATAGTCTGCTTCACCTTCTCTTGGATCTCCTTCATGGTTTGAGTAAAGTCTTCAGCATGACCACTCCTATACTCCATGGCTCCAAGGTCTCTAAGCTCACATTTACCCCTTGGGTGCATCTCATAAACAACTTCAAATGGGATTCTACCTATTGTCCTGTTAACACTATCATTGTATGCATACTCTACTTGGGGAATGACCACATCCCATGTCTTCCCATACTCCTTGGTTAGGCAATCTTAACAAGTTACCTAACACTTTGTTAACCAACTCAGTTTGGCCATCAGTCTGAGGGTGGTAAGCTGAACCAAATGACAAGTTGGTACCCAATCCACTCCACAATGTTTTCCAAAAATGGCTCATGAAATTAACATCCATATCTGATACAATACCTAGGGGTAGTCCATGGATTCGTACAATCTCCTTAAAGAACAAGTGTGCAATAGTACTAGCATCATGAGTAGTCCTATAAGGGATAAAAATGACCCATTTTGATAAATCTTCTACCACAACATAAATATTGTCATGGCCATGCTGTCTTAGGTAACCCTACAATGAAATCCATGCTAACACACTCCCATGGTCTGTTAGGGATTGACAAAGGTTGGTATAAACCTGCATTGCTAGCTCCTCCTTTTGCTTTCATGCACACTACACATTGTTCAACATACTTGGTTACATCTCTCACCATCTTTGGCCAATGGTAAAACCTTTGAACTAACTATAGGGTTTTGTTCACACAAAAATCGCCATTCAAGCTTCCATTATAATTTTTGTGAATGATATTTTCTCTCATTGAACCCTTAGGGACACATAATTGGTTCCCTTTAAACAATAATCCACTCTGCAAGGTAAAATTAGAAAATTGACTATGGAAGTGATTCTAAAAATTAGAGCATACCTTATAGGCTTCACCAAAGTCTTCATCTTTTCTATAAAGGTCTTTGAAACTCTCTATCCCAATGTTCTTCAACTGAACTTCCTGAATGGTTAGCAACCTCCTTCTCAAGGCATTTGCAACCTTGTTCAATTTTCCCTTCTTGTGCTTTATTGTGAATGTGAATGCTTGAAGGTATTCCATCCACTTCAAATGTATGTTACTGAGCTTCTCTTGGGTGTTTATAAAGCTCAAGGTCTGGTTATCAGTAAACACCACAAATTATTTGGGTAACAGGTAATGTCTCCACTTCCTAAGAGACTGAACCAAAGCATATAGTTCCAAATCATAAGAAGAATATTTCTTCTTGGATTCATTTATCTTTTCACTAAAGAAGGTTACTGGCCTACCTTCTTGGCTTAACACACCCCCTACTTCCATCCTACTTGCATCACACTCCAAAGTAAAAAGTTGATCAAAACTAGGGAGTCTAAGAATAGGTTGTGTTTCTACTTGATTTTTCAATATTTCAAATGCTTTCTTTGGTCCAGAAGTCCATCTGAACTTAGTCTTTAGACCACCCTTAATGGTGTCTAGCATTGGTGCACAAATACCACTAAAATCCCTTATAAAATTTATGTAAAACTGGGCTAACCCATGAAATCTCTTGACTTCTATCCCTGTGGTTGGTGTGTGCCAATTTAGGATAGTCTCCACCTTACTTCGGTCCATCTTCAATGACCATTGGGATACAAAAAATCCTAAATACATAATTTCTTTCTTGAAGAACTCACATTTCTCAAGGTTGATTGTCAACTTCTATTTTTGAAACCTCTTAAGCACCATCTCCACATGCTTCACATGTTCCTCTATTGTCTTACTAAAAATAAGTATATCATCTAGATATACTACTATAAATATCCCTGTGAAGTCCTTAAGCTCTTCATTCATGAGCCTCATGAATGTGATAGGGGCATTTGAGAGGCCAAATGACATAACTCTCCACTCATACAACCCATCCACAGTCTTAAAAGATGTCTTCCATTGATCCCCCTCTTTGATCCTAATTTGGTGGCACCCACTTTTCGAGTCTAATTTAGTGAAATACTTTGCCCCTCCAAGACAATCCATCAAATCCTCTATCCTAGGAATTGGAAATCTGTACCTAATTGTGATCCTATTAATTTCTCTAGAATCAATGCAAAGTCTCCACTTACTACCTTTCTTTGATTCTAAGACTACTGGTACGACACATGGGCTGATGCTCTTCTTGATTATCCCTTGGCCTAACATTTCCTACACTTGTCTAGCCACCTCTAGGTTTTGGTCTAGAGTAATCTTGTATGCTACCTTATTTGGTAATGATGCACCTGGTACAAAGTCAATTTAATGACTTATCACTCTTCTAGGAGGTAAAGTTACAGGAGTCCCATCACTAACAATATCCTTGTACTTTTCAAGCATCTCTCTGATTTCCAATGGAAATAGTTCTTGTTTGGGCTTCTATTCTTCCTTAGGCTTAAGCAATATGGCATAGCCTTCACTCCCTTAATCTTTGAGGGCATTTATGAACTAGTCCTTTCTACTACTCAACAAAACACTTGGGGTCTTGGGTTGCGGCTCATCTTCCTCCAACAAGGACTGTATCTTAAAAGTTTTTCTATCTTTCTTGAAAGATATGGAGTTCTCTTTCTCATCATACACTACACCCCTATCATATTTCCAAGGCCTGCCTAGGAGTAGATGACATGCATCCATAGGCAGTACATCACATAGTAACTTGCCTTTGTACCCTATAATATAAAACTCCACCCAAGTTTTCTCATTCACCAACACATTCTAGCCCTTGTTCAACCATGTTGCCTGCAAGGATTGACATGAGGTATCTTTGTCAACTTAAGCTTATTGATAGCTTCCTCTGATATAATGTTGTCTATGGAGCCTGAATCCACTATCACTTTGCAGACTTTACCAAGAATTTTAAATCTAATCATAAACAGTGCTCTTCTATGTTTGGGCTCATCCTTAACTGGTTGTTTTTAGAACCCTTCTAAACATCAAGTTCTCTCCCATATCTGATTCAATGTGATCAACCTCTGGTACTTTGACACTTGTTGTGTCCTCTTGAGCATATGCAATCCTCTTTCTATTTCTAGAAGAAGTGGGCTTGTCCGGGCACCTATAGGCAGGGTAACCCAATTGGCCACACTTGTAACATTTCATACTTACAAAGTATGAGTTTCTTTTGCCTGAACCCCTTCCTCTATTAGAGCCTCCTTGAGTACCTCTTCCTCTAGTATAACCCCCTCTTGGAGTAGTTTCATTACCATGCTCTGTCAATTTGGACTCTCCTCAGTTCCTTTGTTCATTACCTCTGCCTTGATAACCACTTCTATGACCACCTTGATCTCTACCTCTACCTCTACCTCTGAGATTAGAGTCTCCTTTCTTCTTGTTCCTCTCTTCCACCTTTAGAGCTAATTGGTGGCACTTTTGAACTGTGATTGGAGTCCACAAACTTATCTCCTCTTGGATGTTCCACTTTAGACCACCCAAGTATTTGGCCACCTTGATAGGTTCCTCTTCTTGGACCTTGGACCTAAGACATAACTTCTGAAATTCCTCTGTATAAGAGGCCACATCCAAGTCCTTTTGTTTTAGAGCTTGTCTCTTTCTATGAAGTTGAATTTCATAGTCCTCTGGCAGATAGTTCTCCTTTACCTTGGTCACCATGGCTTTCTAGTTAGCTATAGGTTGTTTACCCATCCTAACCCTTTCATCTTGTAGATACTTCCACCATGTCAATGCTGACCCTCTGAGCCTTGAATT
This sequence comes from Thuja plicata, assembly GCA_018584345.1. Classification (NCBI taxonomy): domain Eukaryota; kingdom Viridiplantae; phylum Streptophyta; class Pinopsida; order Cupressales; family Cupressaceae; genus Thuja; species Thuja plicata. The sequence goes on from MU226436.1 coordinate 5,793,338, forward strand.
TAAAACTTTGAGTTTTTGTGCCCCTATGATACCTTCACATTTGAATTGGTTCTCCATCCCCTCAATCCACTCCATCACCGCTTCTATATCCATCTTTCCACTAAATAGTGGTACTCCTTCTAATGCCTTTCCTCCTAGGGATTTGATGGCTTTTAAGAATGGTTCTTCATTCAAATTGGGGTCTGGTTCAGGGATGATATCCTCCTCAGCAATATTTTTACCTCTGTCACTGCTCTCAACTTCTTTGCCTTTATCTTTGGCATCAACTACTTCTTGTAGCTTTATCCTCATTTCATCTAGGGCCTCTTCAAGGAGTCCGTTCTCCTTTTTATCACCCATTTACTTAGCTAGCTCTACATTAGTCACCATACTGATCTCCCGTCGATTCACCAGTATTTAGAGACATACACCAACTACCAAATCTTTAACTTTCTCTGATGTAATGACAAGTCTTTCTCACAACTCTATCTTCTTCTAGGGTGTCCTATAGGCCACTTCTCTAGCCTATTAGGGATCTTAACTAACCCTAATCTTCCAAGGATTCTCTACTCAAATCCCCCACCTATTGGAAATCAACTCAATCAACCATAAGCTTCATGGTCATCTTCTTGCATATTCACCCCAAGTGATCCAATAAGGCTATCACTATTCACCAATGGAGAGGAAGGGCCAAAACAAGGCAATTGCATCCAACATAATGCCTATCAACTTAGTTTTCAATGAAACCCTAAATGAGATCAAGAACTTACTCCAAACTCACTAAAATAGGGATACAAGCATTAAGACCTAAAGGATTTTCTAGGTCTTGCTTTCCCAAATGGTCCACAGGGTTCCTATTTGCAAGCCTACATTTAAGGGTTTCACCATACACTGATCATATCCATTAAGGTTTTAGTTTTCACCATGAAGAACTCACCACCAGAGCTTCTCATTGGATTTGGGGCTTCTCCATACACAAGTCCTCCTCTCCACATCCTCTGATTGAAGCAACCAATGCTTTCAACCACTCCTATTTCCTCTGCAATTCACTGTGATCCCTAGCCATGCATCTCTGTCTTGCCTAGGGCATCATTATAAAATTAGAAAATCTGATTTCCAAGGACCAACCTTCTCCACACATATAGTACAAGGATTCACCTCACCCATTCCAAGATCCTGTACAAGTGCCACGATGGAATGATGAGCTTTGACCTCATTTGCAAAAACTGTCTGGTTTAGACTAGCGACAATGCACCAAAAAAAAGTATTTACAAAAGCAATGAAACTAGAACAAAAACACTAACTAATCACATGCAGAATTAAGTAATTACATGAACTATCTCATGCACAAATTACAGTGCAGAGTTCAACCCATTAAAATCCAAAATGTGTACAAAATGCTCAACTATAACCAATTTTCCAATTACACAGTCTGTACACTGACTTCGAAACTTCATCCAACCCCACACATAGGTCGAGGGAGGCCTTATATAGTTGACCATGACACCAATCCAACTGTATTCAACAGTTATAAAACCAAATGCTCGAAGATGCATTATTGCAAGAAATGTTGTCAATGACAACATTGACAACTTTTTTATTCTTGCACTCTAACTTGGTCAACTCACCATGAAACTTACCTAAATGCACTAACATGCCTATTAGACCTCAAATTATCTCTCGTAGACTCTAACAAGCATAAAAGCCATGGTTCCACCATTCTTGGAACATTAACCTAATTTGGACAAGTTATTACTTCTTAACCTCAAATGATCTAGTTTGGTCTTCTAACCAAATCAACAGACCTAGGACCTATCTAGTCCTATTATTTCACTAGCGTCTTGGCTAAGACCACTATAAGCTAAAATCAAACTAGGAACCCTAGGTCACCATCTAGCCTTACCTAGGTGCTCCTGCACCACTGGACTCTCTCACTGTACAACATAGTCAACACCATATGCTTACAGTCAATATCGTACGCTTTTTCCCATATGGAAATCACTCCTCACACTTATACAAAAGTTGTAATGTCTTTATAGCAATATTAAGTCAATTTTACAGTCACACCCTAAAACTAACTTCACATTCATATGGTCCTACTCATGTGGTACTTACCTTTTCAATGAACTCCAATTGTATGGTAGATTCTAGTACTGCCTGACATTCCTTTAGGCATGAATATGCTAATATGTGATGACTATAAGGATTTTGTGATTGATCTCAATACATTGGGTCTAATCTCTATTAGATTATCGCTTCAAGTAAAACCTTCACTGATTGGGGACCAACAAGAAAAATAGGGTGAGGCGTGACTCCCACCAAAACTGTGAAATGCCAGAAGGGGGAGGATCTTGCACCTCTGAAATGATTGACAGTGCTAAGTTCCAACTGGAATAAGAAATACATAAGAAACATAAAAATCTACAATAAATTCCTATTTTTCTAGTTATGACCTTATTGATATTAAAATTACAAGTGTAGAAAATTACAGAGAAGAGAAAATACATATAACAAAAAAATTATGTGGAAAGAGCCTGGTAAAATTATACCAAGGAAAAAACCATGAGAAAATATCTTTCAATATTATTCTCAGCAATTTTCACAGTTACAACAATCTCCAAAATATTTCTACAAACATGACTTCGAGTTGCTTATAACAATTGAGTTGTAGAATCCTACTTTAGACCACTTACTAAATTTAGTAAGTATGACTCATACAACTACATGTACAACACTTGTCTAAATTACTATTTATAGTAATTTGACTCATAAAAAACATCTATTTATAGTAAGTCTCAAAAAATTTGTACCTCCAACAAGACGCCTTTGATGTGGTCTCCTTATGGAAAGCGCGTTAATGGTGCACTACACGATTATCCATGATGAGTCAACCCCATTTGATGACTAAACCACAACTAGATGATTCTCCATTATGACTCAACCACTGCTAGTGGTTCTCCATGATGAATTCACATTCCAACACTTATAAAGGGCTCTAGGAAGTTTCTTGAAGGGTTACAAGTAGACAAACATTAGTAATTTATTAATTTTTATTTTATACTTAAATTAATTATTTAAAAGGTCTATAGGATATTATTAAATTTGGGACCACTTAATCAATAATTTAATCGAGTCATTTAAATATTTTGAGAACCTTACTATCCTCCCAAACCAAGAATTGCTTTCCCTCAAGCAATTGCTAAGTTGGATGCTCCAAGATCTATTCTCTCTCCCATGTGGCATCTTCAACTAGAAGATCCTTCTAGTGAAGTAGGCAATCCATGATGGTGCATGACCTTAGCTTCCTCTCTTTGACATCAATGATCTCTACAGGCTCCAATACAATTTTTCCCTCTTTTTCAATAGGTGAGAGTTCATGGGAAATTGTGACATGATGACCAAATGCCTTCTTGAGGCATGAAACATGAAAGACATGAATCCCTTCTGGAAGCTCCATCTCATAGGCAAATTCTCCCACTCTTCATACCACTCTGTAGGGTCCATAAAAGTGAAGCTTTAGCTTCTTCACATCACTTTTATTCAAGGGAGAATCTTTGTACGACTATAGTCAGAGGGAGACCAAATCTTGTACTTCAAAAATCTACTCAATCCTATCTCTATCAACATACATCTTCTATTGATTCTGAGCCAATTGGAGGTTATCCTTGAGAGACCAAAGGATATCCAAAATATTTTTCAAACAATCATGTGACCTTGGTGCATGACTGTCGCCTAATGCCAGATCAATAAATGGTGAAGCCTCATAAGAATAAAGTTCCTTGAATGGTGACATACCTATTGACATGTGGTAGGTAGTGATGCAACCAAGGATAGGAGGAACCTCAAAGAAGTCAGTCCAATCCTTGCAGAAAGAGTCACACAAAAGAAACATCACAAATTATAGAGAGCTATGCAAGATATGCATTCTTATTATCATCCAGAAATCAAGAACAATGGATCTGCAAGATGCAGTCTTACTTTCCAGGCATACAAGCCTATTCTAGAACCTTTTATAGGTTATCTTTTTATAGTATCTATCACAAGATCATGATGTAAAATCTAGCTACACAAGCTACAATACTTCTCTATGCTACAAATAGACCAATTAATTCAGTTTATAAAGCCTTCGCAAATATCAGGTTGGCCTGAAAAAGATTAAATTCTCCAAGAATAGGAAAATATATTACCTTATACATTAGGGGGTAAAAGTACAAAACAGTGTCACACTTTTATAAAGAAAATAGTCATTGCTGATTCAAGTTTTTCAATTGAATTACTAAAAAGTGGCATATATGTTGAGAATTTTTAAATGATGTAAACTAATAAAATATTTGATTTTTAATTTATTATATGTTTGTAATTTTTGAAAGATTAAAAATTATTTGAATATAGTTTTTTATAAAATAAAGACTTAAATTAAGTTGTTTATAAAATGCTGAAATCGGAGTTACATTGTTCGTCACTCTTTATATGTTATTTATTTCTTTTTAATTCACTATTTTTTTGCTTATTGATAACTTGAAACTTTAGTGCATGGATATATTTTCTCACTATTTTTTAAATATATATTTAAATATAAAATTTAAAATTTAAATGTCCTCAAATATATCTCTTACCATTTGTCGTTATCATTTATCTTAATTATTCATCCCGTTGGTTCCCAAAACCACAGATTGCCAAACCCTAAAGATATGCCAAATCTTATGATAAGGTTTAACAAGTTCTGACCAACGATCAGCAATGATCAATACAGTCTAATTCCTTTGCACTTATGGCTTTTCCACACCAAGGTAGGTGCACCTAATAATATTATGACTTCTCTCTTTCAAACAATTAATTCAATAGATTTCTGGCAGATTTGATCAACTTTCTTTATTGATTATTTCAACTTGGCATGAGAATAAAAAATAATCTGTGCTTCTTCTACTTTGTTCCTTACTTCTAACCCCTTGTATCTCCTACTCTTGATATTCTTCTACTACTTTACTTCTGACAAATTCCTACTTTCTTGAAATAAAAATGAAATTGATAATTTATAAAGTTTATATTATTTGAAAGAATGCAAGACTGACCCCTTATACAAATTGGGCAATAGAGTCACCCCTCCTCAAACCCTCATGTGCAACTTTATGAGAGAGTATTTTATCCTTTAGATAACCTATCAACCTTTTAATCCTATCAATGCAAGATGATTAAGTACACAACACACAAATTAGGCTAATTGATTTTAATTTCTCTTTCAGAGAGCCAATCAGATAAGAAACATAAGGAAAACACTTTGCAAATGCTTCTTGATATTCAATTTAGTGTGAAGGAAAATAATCTCTTTGCATAAATTTTAAAAATGGAAATTAATTCTTTGAATTAATAATCACAAAGGACCAATTTGAAAAGAAAATAATTCCAAATCACAACTGCAGAAAAAAGGACTGGATCCTGTATTTTATTTCTTCATGATAGTATATAAAAATGATATATTACAATGTGATGATTTTTTATGGTTCCCTTTATTTCTACATTTTACACCACATATATATGTGGTTGAATGGTTTTCACACCCCTTGAAGGTGAAAATACACCATCTTATATTAAAATTAAAAAGCTTCTTTTGAAAACACTAATCGACAAATTAATTAATAACTACCTATCTTTCGGATTTGGATTTGGTCAAAAATCCAAAACATCTTGTGAAAAGCTAAGATGTTTAGTGGATCTTGGAAATTAGATTTTATGAACTAGGTTGGTTTTATATTTTTAATGTTTGATCATTTTCCTTCTCTGTTGACTTTATCTTTACAACAGGTTGAAATTACAGCATCTTTGAAACCTTTGCTCCCAGAATTTTGATTGTTTATGTCACAAAGCTTCCTTCCTTACTCCTTCAACTTTGAATTAAAATAATATAATTTTGTATCCCATTTCATGTGCTCCATCATATCATCAATCTTTGGCATGAAGTTTAGGAGGCCATTTTTAGGGTTTTATCACTATATAGAACTCCAAATTTTGCCAAAAAATTAGAGCTCCAACAGACTCTTTCTGGGGATGTATTCCCCTTGCGCGTATAGCGGGAATCCAACTATCTCTAGTATAAGTAGAACAAGTGTAAGTCTATTGGGCATAGGAATCACTGCATACTCTATTTCAAAAATTAAATTAGATCTTATTTGGTGGCTTCGGGCCACCAAAAATATAGACCCAAGACTTGCCTCTATCAAAATTCTTGTTTTCCTCACATTCCCTTGGCATCAATCTGAAAATAATATTGAGATATGCCTGTAAAATATGTTGACACTTTCTCTTATCCAGCTATAATTATTACTATTGCATTCTCTGATGATCTATAAGCCATACCCATACCCCTTGCAGTGTCCTATCTCACCATACAATGCACAACTATATGCAATATGACATCTTTTGTTATCAACTTCTATGTTGTACATAGATATACTTACCTTTGACTTAGAAACATATCAAAACTGAGTCCCATAGTCATTAATCATACCACATGAAGGACTAATACATGACATCAAACCTGTGAATCCCTAAAAATTAGTGAATTCATTATTATGATCATGCTAATATTGTAAAATCATGTTCTCTTCTATGAGATTAGATTTTCCCCAAGACCATCTTCCTCCTTACACATATCTAAAATTTTCATATCAATATCTCTGCCTGAAGTTTCCATGGTTTCAAGATTTGAAACATTACCTATTCCTTTTGCCTCTTCCTCTGATGATGATATCACACTCTCAACATTGTATTGTTCATCCTCAAAACTTAGTATACTACCCATACTATCTGAAAATGCTTCACCCCCCTCATATAATGGATTTAAGTACATAGAGAAATCACTTTTAAAAACATGATCCCAATAGTTTGTATGATCCTTTTCCATTTTCTAATCATATAATGGATTTTAAAAAAAATTGAAGTCTTTTTCAAATGTACTTTTTTCTGTATGTTGATCATAATGTATACTTTCACTAAATGCATCATCTTCTTGACAATTTTTTGCCTCTTCAACTTTATCAACAACATAAAATTTCCTCTTATCTTCATAGTTAGATAGGAGTAGATCTTCCTCTTGTTCATCCAACATCTCATAAGGTTTATTTATTATCTGCATCATTCTATTATTTTTTTCATGCTCATCCCTATGAGCTTGAAAATTTTTTGAATTATTTTTGTGGACACACCTTTGATATTCTTTATCCAACAAATATGAGATTTGTTCAATATTGAGAAAATTTTCCTGTTCATCCCCTCTGTTATTGATATCTGTCTCTATTTTAACACAAATTTCATCATGGTTCTCAAGTATGGATACTTCTTTATCTTCCTCATGACTAGTGCATTCCTCTTCCTTACTATGTGAACCAGACAAATAGTACCATTCTAGATTGTTAGAGTCAACTTGTTCTGAAACATCCCCACTTTGGTATTCTTCATCCATTATATTTTCTTCAACTGGTAATGTTTTTGAAGAAATATGTTTCAATTTGCTAATAATTTCATCAAGTGTCATGAGATCAGTACTGCATGAAGAATGATTGTAATTTGGTGGGTTAAAATTTGATGTGTTGTCTTAAATAATACTATAGAATTCATTTATAAACCACCATTTGAATTCTTCCCATGATGATATATTCTCTGAGGGTAACATACCAAAAATCTACTTTGCATTATCTACCAATGATCTCACAAATAATATTATGATCACACCTTCTACCTTAATTTGAAAATATTCAATGAACATGTAGAATGACTCCAAATCCTTGATTGTTGATTTTGTTCCATCTGCACAAAATTTTGGTACTAGTTTTTTAAGTTTGACAGGAAAATATTTCAGACCTTCAGGAATGTTACTGAAGTCTAGTAGGTAATATGCTTCAATAATGCATAATCGGCTCTTTGTTTGTGTTTGAAATTGATGTTGTGGGTATTGTTGTTGAATAAATATCATCCTATAAAGAATATATATGAGTGCTGAACTAAATTAGAGAGAATCTAATATGTTATTTTATTCACAATATATACTTCTGAATATTTACTGAATTATAAATGCAAATGTATGTTCTTCATATGTGCTGTGGTAGTAATATGAACTTAGGATTGATATGTTTCCACAACATATACAAAGATATATAAATATAAAACATAATAGTCATGTCTATGTAGAGATATGACTGTATGTGGCTTATGCCACAAATGGTCATGTCTTTACATAGACATGTCGTTTCGCATGATGCTATTTATTCACAAATTAAAGCGCTGTTTGTATAACAATCATGAGTTACGATAACTATTGTATGATAGTTATCATAACACATATATTAATGTGTTATGATAACTATCATACGATTTTTATCGTAATCCATATGTAATCTATGTAATGCATCGACCACGGTCGATATAACAACCTTATCGAATATGAAG
>MU226436.1:5801822-5851687 GCA_018584345.1 Thuja plicata
TATATATATATAAGTCAATCATATCGAAGCTATTATTTAAGAGGTATTGCATACCTGAATATGGGACTTTATAAGGATCTGTATATACATAGATGCTGAATGTCTAAATTTTTTGCAACCACTTCCTATTTTCATTAGGTTCCTTTTCAATAGAGTTTCCACCTCTTCATAAGAGGAATACAATTTGTTTTTCTTCTTATGGGTCTTCTCCTTCAGTAGAGTCACCTTGATTTGTAACAATTCTATTTTGATTATTTTTAATTGTCAGAGTCGTCACCTCTATACGAGGAATATGTTGTACTAGTATTCTAGGTTTTTATCTCCAGTGGAGTGCTTCTCTTATATCACCAAAGATCTGGACAATTTCCTTACTCCCGAGCAAAGTTGCTAATCTTTTGGTTCTACAAACCACAAATTGCCAAACCCTAAAGATATGCCAAATCTTATGATAAGGTTTAATAACAAGTTCTGGCAAATGAACATGAATGATCAATATGATCTAATTCCTCTGTACTTCTATCTCTATCACACCAAGATGGGTGCACCTAATAATTTTATGACTTCTCTATTTCAAACAATTAATTCAATAGATTTTTGGCAGATTTGATCAACTTTATTTATTGATTATTTCAATGTGGCATGAGAATTAAAAATAATCTATGCTTCTTCTACTTTGTTCCTTACTTATAACCCCTTTTATCTCCTACTCCTAATATTCTTCTGCTACTTTACTTCTAATAACTTCCTACTTGCTTGAAATGAAAATGAAATTGATAATTTATAAAGTTTCTATTCTTTGAAAGAATACAAGACTAGTCCCTTATCCAAAGTGGGCAATAGAGTCACCCCTCCTCAAACCCTCATGTACAACTTTATGAGACAATATTTTATCCTTTAGATAAACTATCAACCATTTAATCCTATCAATGCAAGATGATTAAGTACACAACACACAAATTCATCTAATTGATTTTAATTTCTCTTTTAGAAAGCCAATCAGACAAGAAATATAAGGACAACACTTTGCAAATGCTTCTTGATTTTCAATTAAGTGTGAAGGACAAACAATCTCTTTGCACAAGTTTTAAAAATGGCAATTAATTCTCTGAATTAATAATAACAAAAGGACCAATTTGAAAAGAAAATAATTCCACACCACAACTACAGAAAAAGGACTCGATCTTGTATTTTATTTTTTCATGATCTAGTATAGTACAAATGATATATTAAAATGTGATGATTTTTTATGATTCCCTTTATTTTTACATTTTACACCACATATATATGTGGTTGAATGGTTTTCACACCCCTTCAAGGTGAAAAGACACCACCTTATATTAAAATTAAAATGCTTCTTTTGAAAAAACTAATCAACAAATTAATTAATAACTACCTATCTTTAAGATTTGGATTTGGGCGGAAATCAAAAACGTCTTTTGAAAACATAATATTTTTACTAGAGCTTGGAAATTAGATTTTTTGAACTATGTTGTTTTTATATTTGTAAGTTTTGATCATTTTCCTTCTCTATTGACTTCATCTTTACAACAAGTCAAAATTATAGCATCTCTGAAACCTTTTCTCACAGAATTTTGATTGTTCCTGTCACAAATATTCCTTCCTTACTCCTTTGGATTTAAATTAAAATAATATAATAGTGTATCCCTTGTCGTGAGCTCCATCATCTCATCAATTCTATGGCATGAAGTTTAGGAGGCCATTTTTTAGGGTTCTATCACTAGATTGAACTCCAAATTTTGTGAAAAATTTAGAGCTCCAACACATCTAAAATAAAGATGAATTAGATCATCTTGACATAGGTTCTTTCCTCCATTGCATCATATTTTTTTCAATTTTTTTGAATAAATTTAACTATTTTTCCATGACAAGATATTCAACCTCATATTGTTTTGTTGATGACTACTTTCAATAAAAATAAAATAGAAAATATAAAAACAAATTAAAATATTTAAAGATATATTTTTATAAAATTTTACTTATAGATCTTCAAAAAAGTATTTTTATATTTAAAAAAATATCATTAAAAAGAGGAGTTGTTGAAACATCACGTTTTTGAAATAATTTTATTTTTTTCATAATTTGACCCAAATTGATATAAAACATGTATTTTATATACATTCCCAATTGGAAAAGTTGAGGAACATATCTAATTTAGCTATAATGAATCTAGCGAGACCACATGTTTGACCAAAATTAATTTTTAGTTAGAAATACTCAAATTTAATTGTGCTGATAAGTTGGCCTAAATTGTGACACAACTTTCTATTTTACCCCAGGACCTAAAATCAGAAGAATCTCTCACAAATAAGTAAAACATGACAAGCGAACCCACATGTAAGTCATACATGCACATAAGATCATCGAGTTATGCACCACAAAGCTTCACTGATTGGGAAAATCCTTTGGGAGATCAGAAAATACAAACTGGCCGTGAAATGTGAAGAACTAGGATATTCTGCCAGAAATCCAAGTTATCTCACATGCAAAGAAACTAAGCGAGATGCGAACCTAGGTGAAGGTAAAACATGATACCAAGAAAAATCCATGAGGTGCACAACAAAAAATGATCCAAAATAAAATAACACTAAAAGAAAATTAACAAAAGACAACTAAAAAACTGAAAAAAAAATATTTTTGGTTGATGCAACATTGCCAAGATCCCAAGATTCTCTTTCATTAGATATTTTTGTAATGATTCTCTACTAAATGAAGCCAATAGACCTATTCTTTCTTTTTGTTTTGCGATGTAGTTCCTCAGGGAGCCCTCCAACCACTTGTTCACAATCTTTGTTTGACCATCTATCTACAGGTGGTAACTCATGCTTGGTGACAACTCTCTACATGCCAAGAAAAAAATTTCCATCTAGAAAGTGCTAAGAAAATGGCTATCCCCGTTGTTGGCTATTTCTTGCAAAAGGCCATGCAAGTGGAATACCTCTCAGAAAGCAATTCAGTCACCTAAGATTCCTAAGCTCTAATGGGAATGGAAAAGAAATGAGCATATTTGGTCAAATAATGCACCATGACATAAATGCAATCCTTCCCTTGTACCATGGAAAGTCTATTGATGAATTCCATCAAGATTCTTTCCCGTTTCTGATCAGGTATTGAAGAATGATGAAGTAACCTTGCAGGAAAGGTATGCTTAGATTTATCTTGTTGCAAGTGGAAAATTCCCTCACATACTACCATACATCATTTTTGAGGCCCTTCCCAGTGAACCTCTCTCAAAGTTTCCTATAGGTCTTAAGGTACCCTACGTGTCCTTCCAAAGGTGGATTTTGAACTTCCCTAAAAATATTTTCCTTCATCTTCTTTGATTCAGGTACCAAATAGATTCAATCCTTGTAGTAGATTATATTGTCAACCACCTTGTACCTGTCATCCTGTATTTGACCATCCATCAACTAGCACACAAAGGTGTTCTTGGAGTACTTGACCAATAGGTGGGTCATCCAATCTTCCAAAATCTATGACAATGAACACATGGTAGGTCTCCTTGACAGTGCATCATCCAACACATTCTTCTTCCCCTTCACATAATCAATAAAAAAATCATATGCTTGGATTTTTATCACCCATTTTTTCCACTCATTCAAGCCCTTCTTCTATAGGAAATATCTCAGACTGTTGTGTTCTATCCTCATAAAAAAATTTCTCCAACAAGGTATTACTGAAACTTGGACAATTTGTGCATAATGGAGAGCATCTCCTTATCATAGATCGAGTACATTTGTTCGTCTACTAAAGATTCCAACTATCAAACATGATGGGATGACAATATTGCATTAACACTACTCCAATGCCTTCTCCTAATGCATTGTACTCTAGGATGAAAGGTCAAGTTAATTCTGGTAATGTTAGTACCTGACACATACTCATGAATTCCTTTAATCTGTCAAAGGCCTTCTATTGTGTTGGCTCATCCTAGTAGAAAGCCCCTTTCTTCGCCAGGTCTATCAATGTTTCTCCTAGTTGTGGAAACCCTTTCAATTTTTTTTTGTAATAAATACATAGTCTGAAGAAACCACACAACTCTGTGATTGTTATGGGTGCGGGCCAATCAAGAATTGCCCAATTTTTCTCTTGATATACCTAAATCGTTTGGGCACTATTGACATGACCCAATTACAATATTTTAGTCATCCCCAATTCACATTCAGACCTCTTTTCAAATAATTATTATGATTCCATGATTCCTAATACCTCTTCCAAATGTCTTAGATGTTCCTCCCACAATCTTGCTACAAATAAGCATGTCATCAAATAAAACCAACAAAAACTTACGCAGCTGCTTGTTATAGATGTGGTTCATATAAGATTGTAAAGTGACTAGAGCATTGGTCAACCCAAACATCATGACCAAGACCTCATAGTTTCTGTAGTGGCAACAAAATGTTGTCTTCTAGACATCTTTTTCCCTCATGCGGATCTGGTGGTACCTAGAATGGAGATCAATCTTGGAGAAGTAAACTACTTTGTGTACATCATCCAATTTCTCATCGATATTGGGAATGTAGTATCTATTCTTAATGGTCTTCTTGTTTAATGCTTGATAGTCAACACACATCCTAAGTGTCCCATCCTTATTCTTCACCAACTCTAGCAAGGATGCAAAGGGACTAGAGCTGGGTCTAATCTATCCTTTGTTAAGGAGTTCCTAGATTGTCTTCTCTATCTCTTCTTTGAACTTATTAGGATGGTGATATAGCATGGTGATAATAGGCTTGGTGGCCTCCTCCAACTTGATAGTGTGATCAAAACCTCGATGTTGGGGTATACCAGGTGGAATATCTGTGAAGACCAAACTATGCTTTTCCAACACTGCTTGAAGTTCATCATCCTAGTAGAAGGATTGTTTCCCACTCAAAAGGTTTGGTTGAGACAAAACATTGTGCCACCCACACAACCTCATCATGTATAAAAATTGCTTCCATCCATTTTGTTGAGACCTCCCTTGAACCTCCATTCGACATTTCTCTAAGTACCACCTTCTTTCCAGTCACCTTGAACTAGAATTCTATCCTTTTTAAACTCTATGTGTATTGGTCGAGGGTCTCCATCCATTGATATCCCAATATGACATTCATAGCATCCAAATCCTCAATGAAGAAATCATCTGTTACATTGTAGTTCACCATGGTGATGTTGAGTTGTGGAACCAAATGAGTACATGATAGAATATTTCCTCCTACCGCCTTGACCTTGAACCCCTCATGCTTCTCTGTATGAAAAATATTCCTAGTGACAAGTGATGAGATGATAAAATTGAGTGTGGTCTTCCTGTTGAGAATAATAAGCCTCTTAGAAGCCTTTAGAAGCCTCTTCTTCTCTAAGATTAACTAGCTTAGAAAAAAGTGTTCTTTTTTTGCATGTGGATCAAATAATTCAAACTAGTCATCTACTAGGCCATCAACATCTAGATTCACTTCATAAAGCTTAATTTGGTCTATGGTAAGTCTTGACCAAGACCTTTCTCAATCTCAATGTCATCTTTACAATTTTCCCAAAAATATTCTAATGTTGGCCCATGATGAAACACTATCCCTAGATGAAGATGGTCTTTGAAAAAGTTAGTGGGATCATATTGAGTCCTCAAGACCTCATACTTCTAGAAAGAATATCGGGTTGTTGCAAATTTGACTACATTCATAGAATTAGAACTAGAGGAGCATGAATAAGCCCCTCTTTGTAATGGGGAATGGAATCCCAAACTTGTGTCTCTCACCCCACCTTTTATTCACCTCATGTACTTTCTGACATGACTAGATTAGAACCATCTTGTTATCGAGATATCTAGGTACCCTGTAAGGAAAATTATCGAATGCACCAATTTGAAAGAATGTGAAAGTTGGGTATTGAATGAAATAGATGTTGTACTTAGAAATCACCCTATTCGCCTCTCAAGATAATCTCTGTTCAAGGTACCCTTGTAATTCCTCGGTCAATCTCATGGTAAATGCGTCATTCACCTTTCTAAATTCTACATAAATTTTATTTAATTGTAAACATGGATAAAAATCATCGATTTGTATATCATCATTAAAATCTTCAAAAAGATTCAGATTGAGCCAGTGTTGCATGCATTCTAGGGCATAGATAATAAGTGCATGCTAGGTCTCATGTTGCATGCATTCTTAGCACTCATCGTCAATAACCTTAGTCTATCACTAGTAATATCCACCTAATCTATTGTTGGGATAATGGAGAGGTGTGTACTGAGAGGGGAGGGGTGAATCAACACCCTTAAAAAATTTCAATCAAATCTTTGTAACCAAATGTTCTATAATAACCGACTGAGTAGATTCCATACACCAAACATGTAATGTCAATGCTGAAATGTAAATGCATGTAAAGTGAAAAATACAAATACACGAAATTAAGTACTCATAACATTAGTATTTTGGTATCGCAAAAACCCTTGTTAGAACATAAAAACTACGGTGGGGATGAGACCCAAAAAACTTCACTACTGTAGTAAATGAAGTAGCTTGTTAAAGCTTACAAAGATTGATCACTTCTAATGATCTTACCCTGTTAGGAGTAACAATGAGATCGATTAGATCTACCTCGTAAGAGGATTTAGCAACACAAAGTATGTGTGCACTCGGTTAAGAAATTTACAAAAAGACGGTTAAGTCTACTTTGTTAAGAGATTTTGGGGTCTATTACAATTGTTAAAGAGTAACATAAATGTGATATGAACATATAAAATCTCAATATTGCTGATACAGATCCATTAAGTACATATAAAATATATCACCTCAATGTGAATGATAATACCTTCTGCTCTGTTATGATCGGTAGCCTTGCCTCTGTTCTGAAAACTGATTACTGCAATGTAGTCTCTTTCCTTAAAACCCTTGTTTGATCTCTGATGTCTGTAGTATGGTGGCTACTTGATCATTTCTTGGTCAACATATATTAAAAAATGACATCTATAAATTATATATATCAAAATCTATGAACTAATTACAGCTTTATAATATCATCCCTAACCTAAGATCAACGATGTACACAATTTACCTTGATCATCTAAACATAGGAAATATAAATAATTAATGCTGTAAATTCATAATTAATGTTCTCCTCGATTGTTGTAAACCGTTATCTAGGTTGGAAAAAAGTTTTTACCGAGAATGATGTGCCATAAAAAACTTTTATGTGGCCTCTGGTCCACTTGGTTAATGCTATCTCTCGGTGCTCGGTGTTGTCTGTGTATCTTGGTTATACTGTTGTTCGGTTATACTACGTGTCTCAGTGTAGAGTACTACTTGGCAAAGTCTATCTGCTCAGTAATCACTACACTCGGTTAACTTTGAGCATGATTAGTGCTCTTGGTTAACTCTGTACTTCGGTGATTACACCGACTGTCCTATTTGTGACTCTATTATCGACTATCCATTTGAGTGCTTGAATACTAATGACAACCTTTAATGCTCATTTGGAGTAACATTGTCCCCCTTTGGAATTAGTGTCAAAAACATATCATTTACTTATCACTATACATAGTGACTCCCCCTTTGTATATGCTCGGTATATGTATATGATGCCTTCTGATTATAGTATCCCCCTTTACTATACTTATACACATATATTTCCCACTTTTTTGAAAATAATGAGAAAATGAATATAACTTACAATTTGTCAAAAATGTTAGGATGGGATTGCTTAAGATTTTCCAGTAGCTTTTCCAATTCCTCCTTTAAATGCTCAAGGGTTAATATCTCTAATTTTAACTGAGAATGCATATCATATATGTTTTCTATGAGTGACAGATCTGGGGTGGAAATCAAATATCACGTGCTTTTGCATCATAACCAAATGTGGTAGTAACATTAAATGTAGATTGGTTACTTGTTGTCTAATTTTCTCCTCTTCTTTCTTCAAGTCTAGTCTCAATCACTGGTTTTGGAGTACCTTGGTGTAATGCATATGCAATGCATGTTGCTTGGTTGATAGACTATTTACACTATCTTTTAGATCTTGATCTATTTGCTTCATCTTTTCTCTAATCTTAGTAGTGAAGTGATCTAAAGTGCATAAATATTGTAGAATTGTAATGACTTCAGATATAATAGTTTCTATTCCATTAACAAATTCAGTCAGAGTTACCTTGTTTACTACCATTGCCTAGCTGATCTTCTCTGTGACTTTGTATTGTATCTTCTTCTCTGCTCATTCTTCCAATTTTTGCTCAACATTAATGTTAGGTTTGTTAATTGCCTCAGAGAGTATTGCAAGTTGATCAAGTATGGGGGTTGATTCATCTATGTTCACATCAGGAACAACTTGCATGAGAATCTACTTAGCAGTTTCTAGCACCTATTTAGTTTTGCGTTCTTGCCTCAGCTTGTCCTGTTCTACCTTTCAGGTGTAGAGTTCACCATATATTGTCAAATATTCATGGTCAAGTGTCTATGGATCACAATCAAGGATGCCAATGATCTCATCAAGTGTCACGAGACCCTTTATTCTTTTCTTATTTTTCTTCTTCTTCTTCTCTTTGGTGCTCGATGTAGGAGATAATGTTAATGCCAACTGAGCATTTTTCTCGATTTCTTTCTTTGCTTTCTTGGTACTCAATCTGATGACTTGTGATAGTGCTAAGGTAACTGACCTTATATCTATAGTAGAAGTGTCTACTGTATTATCTGTATTACCTTTACCTTTTTCTTCTACATCAGTGGTCTCTTTTGGTGCATCACCTTGTGTTGTTCCACCACTATGCTCGGTCTCTTTACCGTGTGTATTACCCTTGTCATTATTTATATCTATAACCTGCTCGAGGGAAACTTATGCTTTGATTCAATATCTATTTCAATTGCTTGTACCAAAATAGGTAACTAGCCTGGTACATTTTCTCAGGCGACCTCTAATGTGTCTTTCTCATTGACTCAATTTCCTTAGCCTTATCATTTGAATCACCCTTTGTTATGTCTTTTATTGTGATCTATGGATGTCGTAGATTTTTCAATAGTTTAGGAATACCATCAAGTGCATTGTGAACATCTGCATCATCAAAATCACTTTCTATTGTTTCTATACTCGGTTGATGTACCTCGATATCGACTGGTGATGCAATGTTTGTTGCTCCCTCGGTGTCCATGATTACCTTGGGTGGATTCAACAGTTTATTCCATATTTATGTACTCTCTATATCCACTTCCTTCAAATTTCCTTGTAAGATATTCAATGCTCGTGCCTTCTTTGGAAATTTCTTGGCATACTTCTGCATGGTATCATTTATCTATTCTACTGTACAATCAACTTTAATTAGACTGAGAGCTACCTCTCTCATCTGTTTCTCAGTGGTAAGTGCATAAGACCAATGTGCTGATATATTATCATATAATTCAGGGGGAATTTAAGTAACAAATTCAACTATAACTTGTTTAAAGTTGATCATCATACCTATGATTGCTTCTTCAAGTTTATCTTTGTGCTCGGTAGTTAGATCTACATACACATGTATCTTAGGATGTCCCAACCGTCTGGTTGTTAGGATTGCTTCTACAATTTCATGAATTGTTTAAGGTGTCTTATTCTGTCCAACCTTGAATTGATTTGGATTGTTATCAGAATAATCCTTGTCATCTTTTTTCCTTACATATTTCTTCCTTTGTCTTAGTGTTGGATTCTCGGTAGTGCCCTTTTGTTTCCTTGTTTGGTATGTGAACTTTTGTGAGGGTCTTGTTATCTTTGGAACTCCTTTCCTCAAAGGTGGTGAATCTCTAGTTACCGATTGTGATATGGTCTTAGGTGAAGACTCATTCTTTATGCTTTTGCCCATTTTGGCCTTAGGTTCATTATCTTGTGCTTCATCAAACTTGGTGGCATCAACATCATGTTCAGGTTCTTCTTCTTGACTGGCTGAAGTCTACTCCTCGGTATCATCTACAAAATTTTGTAATTCTTCATCTGCGATAGAAAAATTTATCTTTAATGTCTTGACTATCTTAGTCTTTTTCCTTCCCATCTTCTCAACTTGTAGGCCAATAGTTATTTGGGTCTGGGCTTCACCATATGTGCCAAATCTAATAGAAGATTTATCAACTGGTTCATTAAACAATTTCTCTATAGCTTCTGAAGCAATGCCAATATCTAATTCATAATCCAATGGAGGTAGCCATGCTATCCTCAATTGATCTGCCTTGATTAGAGTAGTGTTGGTGTCTACTACAAAACATATTTCATCTTTGTATTTTTCTACCTACTATAATGGAATTTGAGTTCTCTTTTCCATCCTAGCTTTGAACTTAGAAAAACAATCATTCATGACTGGTTCAAAGTTTGTTCCTAAGATTGTAATCAAATCACCGATTTGCAGTGTAATTCGATCAGTTGGTCTTCCATTTAACTGTACCGACAAAGGGAAAAAAGTTTCATAGGTAGAAGAATGTGCATAGTAGTAATGAACTAAACTTACATGTGTTTGACTGTGCTAATCTGATGGTTTTTGTGTTTTCTTCAAATTGGCTTTTCAATAGTTTGGAGAGATCAAGTTGTAATCCTTTCTTAACAATCTTGTAAGCAATGTCAACAACTCTGCATGCAACGATGTTCAGTCTACAGGACTAGAATATCTTATATCTAATGACATATGCATCAAACCTAAGTTTAGGATCACTGATTGAGTTTATCTTTAGACCTCTTCTGTCCCACTCGACTCTTGTTAACTTTTCTACCTTAGTTCTTGATAGGTGTCTTAGGGCTTTAGATTTATTAGATATTAGATACCCTGTCACTGCATGAATAACATCTTTTGTTATCTTCTTTGGCTCATCTAGCTAGAGCTTTCCATCGTGTACTCTGCTCAGAACAATGTGGATCCACTCGGTGTGAAATATCTTTAGAAAATTTAGGGCATTTGTTAACCCTTTAACCTCCAGATGCTTATGATCTTATTTCAACTTCCCATCTATGCATAACAATTGATATGTAGAAATCAGCTCAAAATCTCCTATTTCACCTATATTATAGTGAATGTAAGCACACACATCTTGGACGAACATAACCCTAGGTGGAATCAATTAAAACACGCCTTTGTTGTCGGGTTGGGCTGCAACCTGTGGATGGATCTTGTAGTTTGAGTCTATGCAAGTGGAGTTCTTAACCAAAACAACCTTTTTCTCCTTCTCCATCTTTTCCTTCATGGCCTGAGATGAGGATGGCATGATTTCTGGTTTAGGGTTTCACAAAAGATTCTTGAATGAATCAGTAAGGGAAACATGTGTAACGACTAGCCTCTGTGCTACTCAGAATAGACTCTAAATCTCTATAGAATGCTCAAAATGCTCTACTTCAGATTTTGTCTTTTCTTCTCTGCTCTGCTCTGTGATCATGGTGTGAAAAAATGAGTTCACATTGATCAAAATTATAAAAATATCTTTGGGCGGTGCAATAAATGCTCTCCACCAACTACTCAGTGAACAAACATTATGCTCGGTTAACACTTAAACTACTTCATCTCTGTGAGTATACCAAATGCTCGCTTGCCTTAGCAACTTGGTTGTCTCTTGACATATTCATCAACTGACATTTCTAACTCGATACATATTAATTGACTCAACTAGATCAACGTAATAAAAAATATAATACCATAGTGCATTTTAATCCATGCTAATTTGGCATTTGTACAACAAATATAGGAACTGATGTAATATATAGCTTCACAAAACATAGCTCCTTACCTATTTTATTTTCTCAAGTGGAGATGGTGGAACCACATAATCCATCGGATCAGACCTGTCACTGACTCTTGTGATTGGTCCTGCATTATCATTTGATGCTTTCCTCCACATTTTATTTATAATCCTTATGATTTCTTCAATTGTATTTCCATTTCCATAAGTATTTATTTAGTCTGCATAGTCTCTACTTAAGTGACCGACTTTGTGACAATGAAAACATGTCATTCTAGAGTTTCACCAATTCCTAGACTTGGTTCACCATTGTCTCATACAATTTTCTGCAATATTTCCATATTTACCACATGTTGTATAACTACTCCAAGTGTTATAATCCCAAGCATAAGCATTACCCCACCTTCTTGATTGATTTACCTTTTCTTGTCCTTTAGGCTTCCAAATTTGCCTTATGTTTTTCTCGCATGCTTGTGATGTATGATGGTGCATGTTACAATTCTAACAATATTTATCCATGTATGGTTTCTTTTGTGGTTTTTTCAACTTTGATCTACACTCATGTGCTTGATGTCCATGCTTATTACAACTATAGCAAATACCATTAAATTTAGGAGGGTTTCTAGGAGTACCTTTTGCTTTGCTTCTCCAAACATTTGATGTGTGGCCTGGTTTTCCACAGTGATGGAAAGAGGGCTTCTTAGGCTTTGAACTTGAGTATACATCCATTTTTTCAGCTTGATTAGATGATTCTCCTTGCTCGATATACCCTAATCCGGTATTGTTGTTTAGTCTTCTTTGATAGTTCATAAATTCATCCATTCTCTTAGTATTTTCTTCAGATCTCTTAATCACTTCATTATGTTTTTGTAAAATCTTCACTTCATTTCTCATTTTTTAATTTTATTCTTTCAATACACAAATATCTTCTATTCTTCTCGCAAGTTCAGTATTTACTCAGTTTTCCTCATAATTCATAACAACCACTTGATTGGTGATCTCAAAGTAATATTCAGTAAGTCTCAATATCTCATATTCTTTTTCTTGTAACTTTTCAGTCATTTGTCTTCTATCATTAAAAACCATGTTTCTATCTTGTTCAACTTTCTTTGAATCGTTCAAGACTTCAACCATTCTAACCATTTGTGTATCTTGACCGATTTGTAGTGCTTCCACTTGTTCAGTAAGTTGTTGATTTATCTCAAATAGTTTTGATATGATTCCTTTAGATGCATCAGATACACTACTAGATTTAGATCCAGATGTGTCAAATGGGTCATGAATCTCTTTTTCCTGATAATCAGTCCCACAAAATTGAAGTTCCATGTCCTTTCTCTTAATCAACATCTCCCTAAGTTTTTCTTTTGCTTCCTTGTATTGTTCGACATAGATCTGCAACTGTAACTTCTTTTCAATAGTTTTATCAAGGGTATATGTTTCCATTGTAAGATCTTTTCTCTTTAGTGATTAAACCTTTTAAAAAAGAGAACTAGCTCTGATACCAATTGTTAGGATAATGGAGAGGTGTGTAGTGAGAGGGGAGGGGTGAACCAATATCCTTAAAAACTTTCAATAAAATCTTTGTAACCAAATGCTGTATAATAACCAACTGAGTAGATTTCATACACCAAACATGTAATGTCAATGCTAAAATGAAAATGTATGTAAAGTAAATAATTCACATACATGAAATTACGTACTCATGACACTAGTATTTTGGTATTGCAGAAAACCCTTGTTAGAAGGTAAAAACTACAATGAGGATGAGACTCACAAAACTTCACTACTACAGTAAATAAAGTAGCCTGTTAAAGCTTACAAAGATTGATCACTTATGATGATCTTACCCTGTTAGGTGTAATAATGAGATTGATTAGATCTACCTCATGAGAGGATTTGGCAACGCAAAGTATGTGTGCACTTGGTTAAGAGATTTACAAAAAGGTAGTTAAGGCTACTATGTTAAGAGATTTTGGGGTCTAGTACAATTGTTAGAGACTAACATAAATGTGATATGAACATATACAATATCAATATTTCTGATACAGATCCATTAAGTACATATAAAATATATCACCTCAATGTGAATGATAATACCTTCTACTCTTTTATGCTCGGTAGCCTTGCCTCTGTTCTGAAAAAATGATTACTGCAATGTAGTCTCTGTCCTTAAAACCCTTGTCTGATCTCGGATGTCCATAGTATGGTGGCTACTTGATCATTGCTTGATCAATATATATTACAAAATGACATCTATACCTTATATATATCAAACTCTATGAACTAATTAGGGCTTTACAATATCATCCCTAACCTAAGATCAATGATGTACATAATTTACCTTGATCATCTAAACATAGGAAATATAAAAAATTAATGCTTTAAATTCATAATTAATGTTCTCCTCGATCGTTGTAAACTGTTATCTAGGTCGGAAAAAAGTTGTTATCTAGAATGATGTGCCATAACAAACTTTTATGTGACCTCTAGTCCACTCGATTAATGCTATCTCTCGGTGCTCGGTGTTGTTTGTGTATCTCAGTTATAATGTTGTTTGGTTATACTATGTGTCTCAGTGTAGTCTACTACTCGGTAAAGTTTGTCCTCTCAGTAATAACTGCACTCGGTTAACTTTGAGCATGATTAGTGCTCTCGTTTAACTCTATACTTTGGCGATTATACCAACTGTCCTATTTGTGACTCTATTACTGACTATCCATTTGAGTGCTTGAATACTAATGAAAAACTTTAATTCTCATTTGGAGTAACATCTATGTACCTTTCATTAGGCAACATGCTCTGCACTAAAAGTAATGCCCATTTTTCTAACACTAATACATTTGGTACCAAATTGCAACGGCAGCACCGTTGCAGTTTTTCTGTCACAACCTTGTCGTTGTCGCAATTGTGACGATAGACCATCACAATTGCGACGATGACAAGGTTGTGACGGAAAAACTACAACGGCACTGCCGTTGCAATTTGGTACCAAATGTATTAGTGTAAATTGAGCTCTTCTTCACTACCCCTCACTCTATGTAATAAGACTAACATGTCAACAATTTCTCTTTTCAAATTGGAACCATAAATATTCTTGGGAAGCTTGTATTTTCTAGACCTCTCCTGTTCAAACCATTCTCTCGACATTACAACTCTTGACTTTGTTTTTTTTAATTGAAAGTTGAAGCCGACCTAGTGAAATCTCAATCTCTGTAAACTTCCCTCATGGGTAGGTGAAATAAGTTCTGCATAGTGATCCTATCTAGTGTGATGAGAAACTCTTCTTTGGATACCTTTATTTGTTTAGTATAAGGGTCAAAATGAGAAATGCATTCCCTGATTAATTCTCGAGATTGCACAACAATGGGGAATCCAGCTGCTTCCATGAGTTTCTACGAAATTCTGTGTAACTGGGTGTTTAGGCTCTCAAAAAAATTCTCCCATAAAGATCTCCTAAGTTAAAATGACTCAATTTCATGTCACCGATCTCCTTCCACTCAATCTCAATACTATAAATATAATCATGACCAGTATATTTGAAAGTCATTCTTGATTTTCTAGGATATGACAAAATTTCTATTTTCAGAGACTGTGGCACAAAATATGAATTTAATTATGTTGCCTGTCACCGTAATGATGTTTTATTTTAGCTTCTTCCACAAGCTATTTTGTAATTGAGGTAAATTTGAGATATATCATAGTAAACAAATGCCATTAGATGTATTAAATGTTGGACAAGACATTCCCTACAACTAAATCATTCTGTGCATTTAATGTTTTGATCGACCATAATGCGCAATCCATGTCACAAAGGATTTCCAAAATTGGTGTTTAGGAACATCAATAATTGTTGTATAAAACTTTGGAATTGGCACTTCGACACCAATGATCCCGGTTCTTCTTCTCTTTGTTGGGAAAAATTTTGCATACCTTGCTACAAAATTCATGGCCACTTAATTACGCTCATCACTCTTCAAGATAATATAACAAGCACTTGGGCATCACCAATGAATCTACTAGCTGATAGACAAGTATGCAACCTTGAATTTATTTGCACCACACACCTTCATAATTTTCCTATGGAGAAGATACAATGAAACTTTTCCAAAGCCCATATTCCACTTCACAAATGTTGGAGACTAACCTTCATCAATTTCCATTTTTGGTGTTTCGGGAATTGCACTTCCCCCTTTCACTTTCTGATGAATGCGTACTTCAAACATCATTTTATTGAAAAAAGGAGTTCCGATAAGGTAATAAGTATTTTCATCATTCATCAATCGGGAATCTACTGAGTTAACTTCTTACGCCATCTTTCAATCCACCCATGACTTCACGCAGTGTGCATCCCAACATTTCTTCTAAATTTTAGGAATTCTACCACTAGGCTTCCATTTCCACCACCTTTAGCACTTCGAACCTCAATTTTATACAATGAAACACTTTCGTACTTTTTTTTTCTAAAACTTCAACTTTTTCCACTAATGCAATAGATTTTGACGAGACTTAGAACTTTAGACTTGGACTAACTGAAAGACTTGACAGATAATAAGTACCCATTTTTCTGACATCCGAAACTAAGGTCTAAACTAGACTATGAGGATATAACCCTTGAGATAGTAGGTGGACACATTTATCAAAAAGAAAAATTGACACTTAGTCTATTCAGACCTAAAAGTCAATTTTACATATGGAGACTAAAATTTGGAAATAATTGGCTCTTATTGGGGATGAGGACCATGAGGGACTTAGTAGGGACTTAGAATCTCTAGTTTCGCACACCAAAGGATCAAACAAGGTAGAAAAGAATAATTGAACCTAAGACTAGACCAAAAATGAAATATAATACTGAAAAAGAAACCTAACTACTATGGTACAATTACAAGGATCACTTGCTTCACAGTTGATACAACTTCAGATCTTGCCCATTATATGATAATGGTAAGGTCATGCCATCTGGATAAGATAATTTAGTGAATCAAATTTAGCATGCATATCGCTAGGTTCTTTTCTCTTGTCCCGGAGTAAGACCAGATATCCCTCCATAAATTTCCAAGGTCTAACCCTTTTATCAAAGATGCTTTTGACTCTTTGTTGATGTTTGGTTATCCTATCAACCATCTCCTCTCTTTCTTCTTCAAGATTTATCAAATACAAAATTCTCTTCTCAATTCCATCTCGGAATATAATATCTTCTACCAATGTCTTTAGTTTACAAGCCAACATTTCCAGGGGTAGTGCAAGATTAGATTTGTTACCATACACTAGTTCAAATGGAGATATTCTGATAGCTAGTTTCAAAGTGATTCTATCCGCCCAGAGAGCCTCACGAAATTTCTTATGCCATTTTTTCTGATTTTCAAAAAATAGCTTCTTCATTATGTTGACAAAGTTCTTGTTACTTGATTTGGCTTGGCCATTGCCTTGAGGATAATAGTCTAAAGAGTGTGCCAACTGAATCCCATGGTCATAGCAGAACTATTTGATTTTTGTTGAAGAAAAATAGAATTCATTATCCATGGCTAGTTTTACTGGGACACAAAAATGCACCAAAATATTCTCCTTTAAGAAGTCACAGACAATCTCGGAAGTGGTCTTCTTGACTACCTTAGCTTCCACCCACTTTGTAAATTAATATTTTTCAGTTAGTATATACATGTGTCTCGCACTTGAATATAGATTTATAGGACCGATAAAATCTAGCCCCCACTGCTGGAAAGGATTCTCAATTACCATAGGTTTCAAAGGTATGATAGCCAGTTGAGGCTTCCCTACAAACACCTTGTACTTCTCGCATTTTGAAACCTAATGATATGCATCTTTAAACATACCTGGCTATTAGTTATACTGCCTGAGAATTTTGAATGCAGTGATAGTGGAAGAGAAATTACCACCACAAGCATCCATGTGGAAAGGCCTTAAAATATTTTCCCCTTGTTTCTTATCCACACATCTCAAAAAGGTTCCATCAATAGTGTGCTTATACAACTTATCGTCTCAAATAACATATTTCTAGGCGTTCATCCTTAGATTTCTCTTTTTATTTGGGGAGAGACCTTATGGGAATTCACCATATGTTAGAAAATGAGAAATATTTGAGAACCAAGGATCTTTCATGTTTACCATTAATACCTTAGGAATATTTTCCCATTGCTCGAGTTTTTTCTCAACTATCAATCTGCAAAGGCCCTTTCCTCAAACAAGCTTGGTGGGTCTAATCTCAATATCATACTCTTGCACCTTTTCAATCTACGCCCCTCTAGTGTTACATCCCACTTCTTTTTGTGTCAGAACACTTTTCACCATGGGTTATAGGACAAAGAGAATGACACGGGAGTGCAAAATGTAAAATCTAAAATGTTTTAGCGCCTTAACCACAACAAAGGCATGCTTCTCAATTCGTGAATATTTAAATTCATGTTTTTTCAGTTGAATGCTCATGAATGCAATTGGTGTCTGGAATCCTTCCTCATTTTCTTGTAATAGAATTACAAATATGGTGTGTTATGAGACATAACAATAAATAAGAAACTTTTTACTGAAATTTGGGTGTGTTAATAGGAGTGCATTAGCTATAGCAGCTTTGATATTTTTGAAGGATTCTTTACCAGCCTTGTTCCACATAAATCCATGATTCCCTTTCATCATAGAAGTTATATGTTTGGTAATCTCAGAAAAATTAGGTACAAAATTTCTTAGGAAATTGACTTGGCCAAAAAAATATTTCACCCCAATTTTACTTGAAGAGAGGGTGATTTGCTCAATTTCCTTGAATATTTTAGGATCTATGCTGAGACACAATATGGCTCCATATATTTCCATCAATCACACATAAGACTAACTTCTTCAGATTCAAGGAGATCCCATGTTTCTGACAGCTTTCTAGGATTACATCCAATTTGTGTAAGTGATCTCTCCATTTCTTTGAGAACACCGCGATGTCTACTAGAATTAATGGGAAGTGTATATAGAGAGGGGAGAGGTGAATCAATAACTCTAAAACTTTCTTATATTTTAACCTTTATCCTTTTTGTAATTAATTGTATAACCAACTATCTAATCTATACTATGTTTGTGTAAGACTTATCAATTCTTTAACTTAACAAACATGTGAACATTCATAGAAACATTCACAAAAGTAATTGACACATAACACAAGATATGATAATGCAAAAAAATCTTGTTAGAAAGTAAAAAATGTGGTGGGGATGACACCCACAAATTCTTCACTATCTGCAGATTGGAAGGGGTCGGTTAAGGCTTACAATTTGATCACTTTTGATGATCTACCCTATTAGGAGTATCTGTGGAGACCTGTTAAATTCTACTCTATTAAGAGCTTTAACAACACTATTTAGTGTGTACTCGGTTAAGAGATTTACAATAGGATTGTTAAATCCACTTTCCTTAAAAGGATTTTTACACTTTGGTTCACTTGTTAGAATGTAAGAAAATTACACTTTGACTTGAGTGTATGCAATCTCCTATTGCTGATTACAGATCCATTTAAGATTACATGTATAAGTGTATCATCTAATGTGATTGAATAATACCTCTGTTGTTTGGTAGCCACTGTTCTTGGTTCTTTATAACCAAATTCACCTTTTGTTGTTTTACTTCTTGAAACTCTCAGTCTGATCTATAGATGTGCTCATAGGATAGATTCATCCTCTCATCCATAATAATGAATGATTACAACATCTATTTATAAGATAGATTGACCTAATTAAGTTTCATGTAAAACAATATTAACTCTATGATCATAGGTTTACAACTTTACCTTGATCTTCTAGTCTATATGTTTTAAATCAATTAGACTGATTAAAACACTTACATTAATTTTTCTTGTCCCTTAGTAATGGTTTTAAAACAAATCAAGACTCTATAAATAGAATATGAATGTTTTATCTGATGTGGAAGTCAGATCCACTTTTTGCGGGCTTCAATTGACTTTCAGTTTCTGTCGGTTGGTTATGCTTTGAAATCAGTTTGATTGTCTCTTTGTGTTCCTTCCTTGAACTATCTCATGGTTTCCACTTTGAATTTTCTCTGGGGTTGCACTATATCCTACTCGTCGGGTTCCACTATCGGGTTCCTCTTTATCCTTTTCACTTTGCATTTTCGGTTTACACACAAAACTATGTCGTCGGTCTTCTTTATACTTAGCAATTTTTGGTGATCTCTGATATCTATACTTTTGGTGTTCCTGAAAGTCTATCTTCTAGTTTTCTCTCATCCTATCTTTTGGTGTATGTTTACCGAATATCTTCTTTGTATACTAATGGAAAAATAATGTCATCAATCTCCCCCTTTTACATTAGTATCAAAAAATGATATGTGCAAAATACTAACAAACTATTTAGCATGTACACCATATATATTCCTTAGTCATTTCATGACTCCCCCTATGCATATGTCGATATAGTATAAGTGTATGTACATGATACTCTTTTCTTTTGACCTTGTGTTGTATATATAATATATCATAACACTGTACTTTCCCATCCCATATGTACATATCATTATTTTCCCCCTTTTTTGATAGTAAGGGAAAAGGTTTATACATATAACTTATCAAAAATATGAGAGTGTGAGGACTTCATGTCCTCCACCATCTTCTCCCATTTTTCTTTCAGGTTCTCTAGAGCCATGTGCTCGAGTGTGATCCTTGCATGCATGTCGTAGATGTTGTCTTCTATAGACATCTCAGGGGTAGCTATCAGTTGTCTTGTTGAATTGATGTGCTATTTAAGCAGTGTTAGATTTGATAGAAGTTGAGCCTGGAGATCGGTGACCTCTTCCCTAAATTGTGTTTCTTCTTCCCACATTTCCTGTCTTAACCTTTTTATCTCAACAATTTTCTCATAATACAACTTAATTGCATTGTCGTTGGTGGTTAAGCCTTTAGCACTAGTAGCTAGATCAGAAGATAACTTTGTTATTTTATCACTATGCTCCTTAGTGAATTTCTCAAGTGTGCGTAATTGTTGTATCAAGGAAAGAGCTTCATCAATTATTGGATCTAATTCACTCGCTAATTTTGAAAGCTTTACCTTATTTTCTGACACTTCTTGGCTGATCTTCTTAATGAGTTTGTGCTGGTAGTTCTGCTCTGCTCTCTCCTCAATTTCCTTTTCTGCATCAATGTTTTGTGTTGTTATGGCCTCAGTGAGAGTGGCTTGTTGATCAAGGATAGGTCTATTGTGATCAACATCAACATCAACATCAGGTACAATCTGATTCAAGATGTCCCTAGTTGTTTCTAGTACCATGGAGTCTCTTTGCTCCTTTCTTATCTTCTCCTGTAGTGCCTTCCTTTGGCATATTTCACCATACTCTTTGAGTGATTCATAGTCTAGTGTAGTTGGGTCACATTTGGGTATCTCAGTTATCTCATCTAGAGTGACTTCCAACTTAGTCTTTTTGGTTTTCTTCTTCTTCTTCTGAGTTTCACTTGAATGTAGAACCATAACCAGCTTCTCATCTTTATCTATTGTGCTAGATGAAGTAATTTGGGGTGTTTCCTCTTTTTTCTGTTGTGCCTTGGTGTCATCTTGTTGGTTTTGAGTGGACGTCTCCACATCAACCTTTATATTATCTATAGCAACCTTTTCAGTTTCCTCAGGAGTGCCATCTTTTGGTTTATCTCCTTCATTGGTATCCTTATGTACTTCACCTTACTTTGTCTGTGCATCCTTTTCATTGGTGTCTATATATGTTTTCTTTGAATATCCTTTTGTAACCTTGTTAGTATCGGTTACATTTTGAGTGTCTCCAATGACATTTTTATCATCGGTGTTGTCCTTCTTTCCTTCATCCCTTGCATCTTCAAGAATTATTGAATCTTTTGTAGGTGATTTATCTTTTTCCTAGAGTATATTGATGGCTTGCATCAATATTGTCATTTTGCCTGGTATGTTCACCTGTGAAGTGTCAATTGTAGTGTCCTATTGTTAGTTTTGTCCTTGGTAACAGTGAGATCTTCACCTTTTTGTATTTCTTCTACTGGATCAATGATAATGTTAATGATTGTATTGTCCACAATGTTGTCCATAGTGGTGTCCGACCATGTCTCATCTACAACATCCATATCCTTGTTTCTTGCAGTGTCTATTTCCTCTTTGTCCAATTCAACATCTATGATGATAATTGGTTCAGTGCTCTGAGTAGCCTAATTATCCTTGGATTCTTGATTTTTGGTAAGAGCTCGCTATGGCTCGGGACTTGTATCCTTTTTAGGAATTTCAAGTATTTTTCTCCATTTGGCTTCATTCTTTCTGTTTAGATCCAATAGGTTTCTGTTAAGCACTTGGTAGGCTCTCAACTTCGGTGAGAACCTTTTGAAATGAACCTTCATAATTTCTTTGATCTCCTCCATTTTTAATTTGGGAGGCATGATTGATACTAGGGCTCTTTCCCTGATTTCTTTTTCAGAGTGCAAGGCAAATTTCCATCTTGCTAATATCCTATCTTGAACTTCTTTGGGATCATTGTCTGATAATTCTATAGGGAGGTATTTGTATATGCACATCATCTTGATGATTGTTTCCTCAATCTTATTTTTATCCAAGGGATCTAGAGTTAACTATCTTCTGACTTTGGAGTCAGTAATTGATCCCGATTTAATCATTTGTGCACATACCTCATCAATGGTTTTAGGAATCTTATTCTTTTCCTGTTGAACAACTTCATCTTGTTTTGTGTCCTCAATGTCCTCCTTAGTTCTAATGAACTTTCTTCTTTTTTTAGCTTTGGACTGTTTGGGTGGAGGCTCTCTTATAGGTCCTTACTTGACCTTTCTTCAAAGGTGAAGGAATTTTATCCTTAGCTATTTGAATTCTTGTCCTTGTAGCAAGTGTATTTCTTGGCTTCTTAGCTGGTGTTGGTAAGTGAGTATCTAACTCTATAAAATCAGATTCATTTTCCTGCTCAGCCGCACCGATGGGCAACTATCCCTCAGTATCTTCCTTTTGTTCAATTTCTTCCTCTGTGACCAACAATCTTTTCTTCAAGTTCTTTACCATTTTATCTTTCTTCCTATCTATTTTCTTTACAACCAAGCTAGTTTTGATTCTTTCTTTTACTGATGGGTTTTGGTGTATGACGAAGACAACTTTTTCCACTTACTTGATTACCGACAAGTCTCAGTTTATACTATCAACTTTTGCTTTTACATGTTAACCGACAGGATTCGGTAAATGCAGACAATTTAGCTTTGAGTGTATATCGATGGATTTTGGTATGCATTGACCGATGAAATAGTTTATAAATAATTTAACAAGTAATACCATAGTGCATCTATAGTCATGCTAATTTTGTATTTCAACTATGTATGATTGGAACTGATGCAAAATATAACTTGGTGTAATGCAGTTCCATACTTACTTGTTCTGCTTAGGTGGGGATGGTGATGTCGCCAGATCCATTGGATAGGTTGTCACCAACTGCATTGCTTGTTCTAGCTTTATCAGTGTTAGTAAATTTCCTCCACATTTTATTTCTCATCTTTCAGACGTCTTCAATGGTATTTCCATTGGGAAAGGTGTTGGTCTCTATCATTCAGTCTCTATAGTCTTTCTTGAGATGACCAACTTTATGATAGTGTATGCATGCCATTCCAGGGTTAGTCTAACCTCTAGACTTTCTTGTCCACTGTCTCATACATTTCTCAGCAATGTGACCAAATCTTTGACATGCTATACAATTTTTCCATGTGTTGTAATCCTATATGTACGGGTTACCAACTCTTTTCGGTTGATAGGCAGTTTCTTGTCCTTTTGGCTTCCATGCTTGCTTTTTCTTTTTCTAGCATTCAAGAGTAGTGTGCCCATTCATTTTGTAAGTAGGATAGTATTTGTCCATGCAGGTTTCCTTCTTTGGTTTTTTTTATCTTAGACTTATATTCATATGCTTTATGTCCTTTCTTGTTACATTTATAACATAATCCTATGAATGAAGATGTAGATTTAGGAATACCTTTCATTTTTCTCCTGCATACATTTGATGTGTGGCCTTGCTTTCCACAGTGATTGCATGTTAGCTTTCTTGGTCTTGGATTTGCATAGACATTCTTTGGATCAACTTGATTGGGTGATTCTTCATTTTCAGAATAGCCTAGACTAGTGTTGTTGTTGAATCTTCATTTTCCATCAAGAAAATCATCCATTCTTTTATTGCTTTCTTCAGCTCTCTTGATAATTGCATTATGCTCTTGCTGAATTCTTATTTCTTGTTTTAGATTTTCATTTTCTTCCCTTAGCTCACCGATGGATTCTATTCTTTAAATGAGTTCAACATTCATTCTGTTTGCCTCATAACTCATAAGAATAATCTGATTTGTAATCTCATGGTGATGCTCTGT
Organism: Thuja plicata; assembly: GCA_018584345.1. NCBI lineage: Eukaryota > Viridiplantae > Streptophyta > Pinopsida > Cupressales > Cupressaceae > Thuja > Thuja plicata. The sequence goes on from MU226436.1 coordinate 5,825,850, forward strand.
AAGTCTTTGTATTTCTGACTTTTTCTCTTGTAGCTTTTCAATAATCTTCCTTCTATCATCAATTGCTAGTGTTCTTTCTTTCTCAACTTGTCTAGAATTGTTCATGACATCAATCATTCTTACCATATGTGTCTCTTGACCGATTTGCAGAGATTTCACTTGTCCAACCGATATTGATTCATTTCATTTAGACTTGTGATGTTTTATTCTAATGTATCTAATGCTTTTCTTGTAGTTGATTTTGATGACTCAAAGAAATATGGTATCTCTTCTTCATGGGAATCTGTTTCATTACAGTGAGATGCCATAATCTTTTCTTTCATCTAACAACTATCTCATCTTGATTCTAGCTTCTTTACACTGCTCATAGAAGATATGAATTTCTAGCTTCTGATTCTTAATACTTTTGTCAAATCTGTACTTCTCCATTGTATTATCTTTCCTCTTAAGCCTTTAAACTTTCTAGATAAGAGACTTAGCTCTTACACCAATTGTTGGAATTAATGGGAAGTGTGTACTGAGAGGGGAGGGGTGAATTAGTACCTCTAAAACTTTCTTATATTTTAACCTTTATCCTTTTTGTAATCAATTGTATAACCAACCATCTGATCTATACTATCTTTGTGTAAGAATTATCAATTCTTTAACTTAACAAACATGTGAACATTCATAGAAACATTCATGAAAGTAATTGACACATAACACAAGATATGATAATGCAGAAAACTCCTGTTAGGAAGTAAAAACCGTGGTGGGGATGGCACCCACAAATTCTTCACTATTTGCAGATTGGAAGGGGTCGGTTAAGGCTTACAATTTGATCACTTCTGATGATCTACCCTATTAGGAGTATCTGTGGAGACCTGTTAAAGTCTACTCTGTTAGGAGCTTTAACAACACTATTTAGTGTGCACTTGGTTAAGAGACTTACAATAGGATTGTTAAATCCACCTTCCTTAAAAGGATTTTTACACTTTGCTTCACTTGTTAGAATGTAAGCAAATTACACTTTGACCCAAGTCTATGCAATCTCCTATTGTTTATTACAGATCCATTTAAGATTACATGTATAAGTGTATCACCTAGTGTGATTGAATAATATCTTTGTTGTTCGGTAGCCTCTGTTCTTGGTTCTTGATAACCAAATTCACCTTTTGTTGTTCTGCTTATTAAAACTCTTAGTGTGATCTATAGATGTGCTCATAGGCTAGATTCATCCTCCCATCCATAATAATGAATGATTACAACATCTATTTATAAGATAGATTTACCTACTTAAGTTTCACGTAAAAAAATATTAACTCTATGATCACAAGTCTACAACTTTACCTTGATCTTCTAGTCTATATGTTTTAAATCAGTTAGACTGATTAAAACACTTACATTAATGTTTCTTGTCCCTTAAGTAATGGTTTTAAAACAAATCAAGACTCTATAAATAGAATATGAATGTTTTATCTCACGTGGAAGTCAGATCCACTTTTTGCGGGCTTCAAGTGACATTCAATTTTTGTCGGTCGATTATGCTCTGAAATTAGTTTGACTGTCTCTCGGTGTTCCTTGCTTGAATTGTCTCTCGGGTTCCACTTTGACTATTCTCTTAGGTTGCACTATATCGTGCTCCTCGGGTTCCACTATCAGATTCCTCTTTATCCTTTTCACTTTGTATTTTTGGTTTACACAAAAAACTATGTTGTCGGTCTTCTTTGTACTTAGCAATTTTTGGTGATCTCTGATATCTATGCTTTCAATGTTTTTGAAAGTCTATCTTCCGGTTTTCTCTTTTCCTACCTTTTGGTGTATGTTTACCGAAGATCTTATTTGCATACTATTGGAAAAATAATGTCATTAGATGTCTTCTAGGTACACCAATATTATCTTATTATTCAAATCTCTAAAAGATAATTCCATCGATCACTGAAAGGTGGTGCCTGAGTTAATTAGCCCAAAGGACATTCTATTGTAGGCAAAAGTGCCCCATGGTGTGATGAAGGTTGTTTTGTGTTGGTTTCCTTCTTCAACCTCTATCTTAGTGTAGGGGAACAAGGGCTACAAGAGTCACTAGAAAGACCTAAGGTGGAAATCATGAAGATAATAAGACATATGGGACCTAAAAGGTCATTCAAGGATGTAATATGGCTATTCAAGTCATTTAATTGAAATGGAAAAGTCAATATGAATGTAATTGCCAAAATTGGCAAAGCAGGCCTATAAGGGATAATGGGTAGATTAGGAGTCTTAAAAGTCTTTAATGTTTATAAGGGGTGCTAGTAGTTTTAAATGTTTGTGAGGTCATGAAAAGACCATCCCCAAAAATTTTCATTAAGAATGTATTTGTCAAAGTTGACAACTTCTTGTCAACTTCACAACACTTCATATTCCTTGAAATTATGTAGATAATCGGTTTTGGACTGTTGTAATAAGTTTTGAAGGAGTTAGAATTAGTTAAAAAGATAGTTAGTTGGGTATTTTGGTCTATAAGAGACCTATATAAATTTTAATTGAGGGAGAAAAGATGGATTGGATTAAGAGATAGATATATCCAAGTTTATAAGCAATAAAATGATATTTTTATTCTACACTTTTCTAATTTTGTAGAAATACAGACACTTTCCTTGCATTGTACGTTACCTTAATGTTTCTATCTTGAAATATTATTTATTGGAGGTCTTAGAGGTATGAATTAAATTTATTTTTGTGGTGGAATCATCCCATTTGGATTTGTATAGAAGGAGAAATCAAATTTTTGGTGAAAATAGTCAAAACCCTCTCCTAGGGTAACCCGAGAGGGTAGAAATGTAATTTCTTGAATATTTCACATTAAATAAGTACTCTTCATGTTGGGGGATGATAGAGGAAATTTTTTAGAGTACCTCTTGTTGGTTCTAGAGGAGCATGCATGGGTTAGCACGTGATTTGAAGGAATGGAAAGTGACTGTCCTAGAAGGAGAAAGGAATTCAACTGTCATAGAAAACACAGTCTTGATGTGGGGGCCATATCTTGGGGATAAAACTTTGGATCTTCCTATATGATGGATATGTTGTGGAGGGTCAAGTTGAAAATAATCTCACTGGAGCGATTGAGAAAATATGTTGTGGTTGAAAAGTTATTAATCTCTGCGTGCAGGTCTATCCAGAAGACATCAAGAAGGTATATTTTTGGCTATTTGTTTTCAGAGTTGTGTTAAATGGATCAGAGGAGTATGACGAGTGTGAGTAGTTCCTAGAGATCCTGAAGAGAGTTTAGAAAGGTGTGAGGGTGTCTTATGGATGAGAGAACAAAGACAAAGTGTTTAGGAAGAATGGTGTAAAGGATTGACCCAATCATGGAGTCCTAAGTTACAGAGTCACTATCTTTAGGATAGTTAATTGTATTTTCTTTGTAGACCATAGGGGTCAAGGGTGTAGCCTTTGTGATTAATGAGTAAGGGTTCCATAGGTGTTTGGGTGTAGAGAAATTGAATGGTTCAGAGTGGATCCTCAAACCAAGAGTCTAGTGGGAGTGTATGAGGACGGTCACAAGGAAGTAGAAGAATGTTAAGGCATGAAATTTTAGTGATGAGGTCTTGCATTGGGATGTGGGTCTAGGTGAGTGGATCCAATTAAGATTCCTTGAAGGTGTTACAAGGGAGAGTATGGTGGGGGAAGGATACAAGTTGGATAGGGCAGGTTGAAGACCCTAGAAGCCATTAGAGTGAGCGGTTGGAGATTGGGTGAAGAATCAAAGGCTAGTATGCCTTGAATTGAAGATTGATCACATAATGTATGAGTTGGTATATTATCAAGCAAGAAGGATTCAGAGTTGGGTTATGAAGTGGATTGAAATACATAGCTCAAAGTAATAAGAAATTTTTCAAAGGTGGGTTATCTGGGTCACTCTAAGTCAAATATTTCTATAAGGCCTTAATTTGAGTCTAATTCCTAAAGAGCGTTCCAAGCTTTGGTGAATCCCTTGGGTTGAGTTGGGCTCCTTGAAGGATTATAGGAAGGCTCTACATCATATCTAGTTGTAACCCAAAAACCCATCTAACATGGACATTATCTCTGAACCTACTACTATCTGCAATAAGTGATCCATGTTTGGTAATGGGTAGTTATCTTAGAGGGGTGCTTGATTTAAATTTATGAAGTCTACGTAGATCCTTATCTCCCCATTCTTGTTTCAGACCTGGACTATTTTCACTACCCAAGTAGAATGATGGATTGGGTAGAGGATTCAGGCTTTCAACATCTTGTCAATCTCTTGAAATATGACATTAAATATCTTAAAATTATAGTTCCTCTGCTTCTGGTAGAAAGTAGAAACTTTGAGTTTTAGGGGAATGTGGTGCTTTAATTTCCCGCCCATGTAGTTTTGTAAATCATCGTAGCTCCATAAAAATACATCATGATAAGATATAAGAAACTGCCTCAATTTCACTTTCTCCTCTTCTATACAATATTTCCTAATATTAATTATCTCTAGGTTCTGGTCATCTCCGATATTCAAGCTTTCATATTCCCCGGAGGTGTTTCCCCTCTATTCCCTTTTCCTCTTCACATATGCATCATTCCTAACAAATAAATTTTATAGAGAGATCATACCTGAGGGAATCTTATTTCCAATCAATTGCACAACCCCTTGCTCCGGGTCTCCTTTTCAGTCTTGAGATAAATTAGTACAACAATTTTCTCCTCCTTCAAAATACTATTTAGCAAACATCTAAAAATTCTCCAAGAACTGTCAGAGCTGGTGATCATCCTCAAAGAATTTCCACAAATCCATATTGTTTGGGACATTTCATCTATGCACTAGCTCAACCATGTACTTCTGGTCTCCGAAGTCTGGATTGTTAGTAATAACTGAGAGAGGGGGGAGTGAATCAGTGGCTTCAAAAGCTTATCCTCAAACTTAACCACCAATCAATAAATCTCAAATTATCAAGTCCCTACAAGATGCATTCCATGAAATACTAATAATGATTTAAATGTCTGTTGGTTTTCCTTTTCTGACCTTTTTCTCCTTGATTATCGATAAGCAGTAAAAACTATTTCTAGACACTCAGTAAATATGCAGAGTATACCGATCAATCTAGAAATGCATATGTGAAATGTAAAATAGTAAAGTAATAAACCATACACACATAACACATGGATTTTAATGTGGAAGTTACCCTATTAAGGGAAAAAACCACTAGGACCGGTACCCCAAATTTTCACTCTTTTGAAGTGAGCCCTGTTAGGAGCCAACCCTGTTAAAGGTTACAAACACACTGCTAGGTGTGACCTTGTTAGAGGATTTTATACATAGAGGTTGTCACTTAGTATTGGGCATCTATTTGCTACCATCCTTGAATGCAGTCTCCTTCTCTGACTGTCAATAGGCTTTAGGAAAATATTGCTACCATCCTTGAATCAGCCTTCTTCCTAGACTGTCAATAGGTATCTGGAAAGTCCAATGCTACTTTCATGAATCAAACTTTTTGGCACTCCTTGGGATGTACCTCAATATATAGAAGAATGTTAAGTCCTGCTCTATTAATAGAATTGATGCTTCAATGGTTAAACTGAAACACAATGACCTATTTCTAATGCAACTTGAATTGCATATTTTTAGAACTATTTAGGTACATTACCTCTCTGATCAATGTATCAATTCAATTATTTGTGCTCCACACTTTCTGCTCTGTGATTTCGTGCTTCACTGTTCGTTGGTGTCTATAGAATTATTTAGCTCTCCTTTAGCTTGATTGATCAGGACTATATGAAGTTATCCTTCATCAGTTTCTCTTTAGCATCCTCTTTCTATTCATTCCCTTCATCCATGTTGGTTTACAGTTTGTCTACTTTATTTGATTTATAAAATGACTCTTGAAAATACCCAAAGCTGGCTTTCATAGAGAAAAAAGTAACCACTGATTGGGTTAATAGTAACAATCTACCAATAACCCCTGAATTGAAAGGTATAGTATCCCTTATGTGAAAGATATGCAATGAATTTTGTATATTGGTCTTTATGGGTGTGCTCTTAACCAGAGAGCAGAAGAGGATCAACCAAGTTGTTCAAAGCTTCAAACAAATTAGGCAATGAATGAGGATTTACTCAATGACATGCAATCTGAAATGCAAACTATTATGCAGTGCGGGATGAATGCAAACTACTATCTACTAGTAGAGATGAAGAAAGGAAGTGTAACACTGCAATTCCCAGATTGCTAAGATTGTGAAACTTTGATAATACCCAGATTATGTTGATCTCATTTTCTGTTAACTTTCTCTCTAAATCCTTATGCAAGAACTAATCAATTTGAACTAGAATTTGCAATGAAATGAAAACAGAGTACTTATGCTAAAGATAGTAAACATACAATCCACTGAATGAGAATAACAAAACCCTGTTCATTACTTATTCATTCAATTTCCAGTGTAAGAATCTTCCTTCAAAACTTCACACAGATAACTCTAATGAACCACAAAAATCACTTTGAACTCAGAGTCACACACAGTAGTCCCAACTACAGGGGTTTGCCCATAGTAATTTTTCCGATCTGATTTACTTTACAGAAATTTACATAAATAGGTCTTCTCCAAAATGACCCATTTCAAAAATGATTGCCTCCTTATAGCATTCTGAGAGGAACATCCTAATAATAAACTTGGTCAGTTACAAAAAATGACAAAGCTGACAAAATACCAAAAATGACTGCAATATACAAAAGTTGGGAAGATGACACAGGTCAACAGATTCTATGCCGTCTTCTATGTAACAACTTTTCCTCTATAAGCTTTCATTGCATCTGTTACCTTGCCCAAATCCTGAGCATTTGGAATGATTATATTGTCAGCTCAGACCATCCAAAAATCATGCATCTCTGTCAGTTCATCCAACCTGGCAATCTGGGATTGGAGCTTCTCCATTTTCTTTTTGATTACAACATCTATTACGGAGAGCTCACTGATTTTTAACACTTGGAAATTGGTCAGATCCGCAATCTCATCTATGAAAGAAAGAAACTTAGCTTTCATTCGCTCTATATTCACCAACTTGTCACTTCCAGAAACTTGAGATTCCATGTGCAATACTTTCAAAAACTCAAACAGTTTGTCCATTTCCTTTTGTACTAACTTTACCATAGTTTTGAGTTCATTTGTAGATCTATTTGAGTTCTCAATCACAAACTCTAGAGACTACCTCCAGTGAAATAATGGCTCCTGTCTGGTCTTGAGGATACCATTAGAGATTGCAACACTGGTCTTCATATCAATCACCTCTTGCAAGGTGCCTAATTGCTCTGTCAATCCATTGGATGAACTAAAGATGGTTTCCTAGTGCTTTGATGCTGTATCCTTCAATTTGTCTACATCAAGTAGAAGATTCCCCAATTTCTCGATAACAATGGGGCCTTGAACCTTTATTGCTTCTATTGATGCTCTACCAATTTGACCAAACTGTCTTTCTTGCTGCAATTTTAGTAGCAATTTCTTATTCTCCTCCGCATTAGGATCAAATTGAGTAGAGGAAGTAGTGCCAAGAGCAGATTTAATATACTCTACTAGCTCCTTATTTTCAGACTTGAGGACTTCCTTGTTTTCTCAGAGTTCTTCTAATCTATCCTCAATCTTCTCATTGGTGGTTTTCCAGATATTCACCATTGAGTCATGCATTGGAACCCCTAGATCCACTATTTTAATCTGGAAATCTTGAGTTGAGAGTTCATGAAACCTTCCTTCTTTCTGTGGATCTTCTATCTCCATTAGCATATTCCTGGTCGTGGAGTCATGGGAAAGGGCCGCTACAATATTTTTCTTCTTTGCCTTCTTTGCCAATGGCTGAGATGAGGTTGCCTTAAAGATAAGGTCCTTCAAAGAAAAGGCCCCATCATATCATTTCTTCTTCTTCTTAATGGTTTCTTCCAACCATGAGTCTTTGGATAGCACCTTGATTGTAGATTGAAAAGCCGTAGTATCAAACAGCTTCTGGACCACTGGAGGAGTCTGTTTGCCTTGACGAGGAACAAGGAAGGAGGAAACCTTGGTCACCGAAAGGGCCAGAGTGTCTACCTGCCGAGAGGAATCCTGACCATCCATGGGATTTGTGTCATCCAAGGTGATAACTAGACTTGGTGAGGGAGGCTTGGTCACCAAGACCTCCTTTTCTTTCTTCTTCCTTTCCAATGTTTGGGAGTGAACCATCTCCACAGGTCAAAGTGATGGGAACATTCTTTTCCGGTGGCTGGTCACCTCCTTGCCGAGTGGATTGCACTACACCTGTTGAAACTAATGGCGCCACAGAAGAAGCAACTGCCAAAGATGATTGCTCAGCTCCTAAAGTCGTTCCTCTGGATGAACCTGCACTAGAAGTTCTTTTCTGTCATGCTTTAGTCCATTCTACCCACTTGTCGGTTCTCTTGATAATGCCCCTCATGAGGAGCTCCAATGAATCAATCACTAGACCAGTTGGTGGAGAGGAAGAAATAGGCAACACCTTAATCTGGTTGTAGGACAAAGGTTGCATGAATAGACCATCATCTGCAAGATTAGACACATCAATGGCAAGGTTATACATTGTAAATTTCATCCTAAGTTAAACAGGAGAAAAGTTTTTCCCATGTTTGATACTCATTGAAACACTCGACCTAGAAATCTTCAATATCTGGGACATGTCTATAGGCATGTCCGAGCTTCAGGTGATCTCTAACAAAACCCATAGGATCATATTGAGGCCTAAGAACCTCATAATTAGATAGCTTGATCTTATCTTCAAAACTCTTTACTAAATTTTGGGCATCAGATCTGGATGCATAAGAATATGGGCCAACCACCATGGAGAAGGAAATTCTAGCTATCTTCTTCATAGTTAAACATAGAGTGTTCACTTCCAATATCTACCGACAAAGCTCCACTAAGACTACCTTATCTTCAGTATACCATGGAAGTCTCTTAGGAAATCCGGAGAAGGCTCCTATCCAAAGATAAGAGAAAATCAAGAATTGAATGAAAGAGCATCCAAATTGACTGATTGCCGAGATGGCCTCTGGCGAGAATCTTCTTTCTGGGCAACCTTGAAGCTCTCAACATGCCAAAAGCAGATTGGATTAGGGCTTTATTAGTTTTTAACAAAATTGACTGATCTAGAAAGAGGATTTTCTTTGTAGCTGGGTCGTATTTCTCTATACATTCTCTGACGAGCTCAGGAGCTTGAACTGCCATTGGAAATCCTCTAGCTTCTACTAGACCACTATCCTTGAGCTTCTGCGTAATAGGGTGAACTGGATGAGAATTCAATATTCTATGCAAACCTCTAAGATCAAAGAATATTAGAGATGTGTCAGAAACTTCCTTCAATTCACTCTCAATACCAATTAATTTGTCGTACCTAGAAGCTTTAACAACCACTTACTATGAAACTGAGAACATGAGTGAAGATAGATGACTTGCTATTCAAAATGGTGAGTAGGAAAGGATGGAAAATGCTTAAGAAATATCCACCAAGATCTAAAAGTTGGTTCCACATGAATGACATTAAGGTGACCTAATTGATGCAATGACATGATTAGCATTTAATTTTTGATTATCAACGGCTATTTGAAATTCCCATTTCAGAGAACATAATGGCCTCAAAATCCTCAATCTTACACCTATCTTTATGTTCATTAGCCTCTTTTTCCAAAACAAAACTTTAGTCTTTGCGGAAAAAGAACATACTTTCCTATCAATGCCAAAATGAATGAACATTAGGCCATTTTATCATGCGGGGAAAGAGAACATAGAAGAATACTTTTTTCGTAAGCCTGTTTCCTTTATTTCAGAAAATTATCCCGATGGCTTCACCTTTTATCCTTTGCGCACTTAAACACATTCTTTTCTGCCGAGGAAACTTGGCCTATTATCTGCTCTTTTCACTTGTATCAGGCTTGCACCTTTGAGACTATCTTTTCCAGAAACTGCATGATCGCTGCTACTACTCCGCAACTTGATATCTCCGAGACTTGAAAAACTCTTTTTAAAAACAAAGTTTTACCAATCACTTACAGAACACATGCTTTTCTTCCAGAAAAACATGTTGAGAATTACATATCCAAGGGTGACTACTTCTCATTCAGAAGATGCTATGAAGCTATCCCTTTCCCAACATACCTAAATCACCTAAACACTGGATGAAGCAGAAATATTGAAAACCCTCTTGGCTCAAATAGGCAAGGAAAATCATATAGTAGATAAGCACATTATGGAATGATTCAGGATGAATGAGAAGTAGATCACCAAAGAAAAATTTTACCCCTAAGGACCTAAAGACCTTAGACTAAAATTAGGCAACAACTAGCTCTAACTGGGGACTTAGACATGCCAACGTCTAAGAAGGGACCCAGAGTCTCTGGTTTTGCACAACAAGACCGGTAGGGAAAACAATGGGCAAACTAAACTAAAACACAAGACAGGAAAGGAAACTAAACTAAACTAAGACCTAAGAAAGTAGGAAAGAAAGAAAAGCAAACCTACCTATGCTAACTCTAACTTGCAGGGGTTTCCTACTTTCACTTGAGTATTTGATAGAGTTTCAGATTCTAGCCATTGTAGGAAAATGAAAGAATCTCTCTAGAAGGATATGCCAGGATAAAGGAATTATTCTAGTTCACCTGTATAATATTGAATGGTCCTTTCCAAAGTGAGTCAAATTTGTGATGCTTCCCTTTGGAATCACACCTTTTATCCCAAAGTAGGACCAAGTCACCTTACATAAAATTTCTTGGTCTAGCCTTCTTATCAAAGAATGTTTTCACTCTCCTTTGATGATCAGTGATGTGGTCAACAAGATTTTCCCATTCTTCCTCCAACTTGGTCAGATGCATGATTCATTTCTCCAGACCATTCTGGAAAACTAGATCTTCAATTACTTGTTACAACCTACAAATGGATAACTCAAGCGAAAGTGGGAGACTAGGTTCAATTCCATAAACCAGCTCAAAAGGGGATATCCCGATAGCTCATTTAGGTGTTATCCTATCCGCCCATAGAGATTCATGCAATTTCTTGTGCCAATCCTTTTGACTTTCTGAAACTAGTTTCTTCATGATGTTGATCAGGTTCTTGTTGCTTGACTCAGCCTGACCATTTCCTTGAAGGAAATAATCAGATGAGTGACTAAGATGGATACTATTTTCGTAGAAAAATTCTATAATCTCTGATGAAGAGAAATATGTGGCATTGTCCATCACTAGCTTCAAAGGCACTCCAAACCTTACCAAGATATTCTCTTTGATAAATTCATAGACCACCTCAGATGTAGTTTTCTTGGTAGGCTTAGCCTCAACCCACTTGGTAAAGTAATCTGTGGCAGTTATGACATATAGGTGTCCTGCAGAAGAGGGAGGATTAATCAAACCAATGAAATCAAGTCCCCATTGTTGGAAGGGACCCTCAACTACACCCGGCTTTAATGGAAGAGCAGCTAACTGAGGCTTACTAGAAAACATACGACATTTATCACACTTAGCCACCTAGTTTTAGGAATCTTTAAACATGCTGGGCTAGTAGTAACATTGCCTCAAGATTTTATATGTAGTGACTATGGACGAGAAGTGTCCACCACATGCCTCATTATGAAATGCCAATCTCTCTTGTTGTGACTTATCCACACATCTTAAGAAAGTTCCATCTATTACCCTCTTATATAACTGGTCATCATAAATGACATACTTGGCTGCTTTAGTTTTCAAATCTCTTATCTGTTTGTATATCAACCCCTTCGGGAAATCTCCATAAGTAAGAAAATAGGCAATGTTTGAAAACCAGGGATCAAGAAGACTAACCATTAACACTTTAAGAGAATCCTCCTCCTGAGCTATTTCTTGATTTTCTGCTAATATTTTACACAAACCATTTCCTTGGACCAACTTTGTTGGCTTAAGCTCAATATCATACTCACCTCTAGTATTACATCCTATTTCTTGTTGTGTCATAATGCTTTTAACAACAGAATCAGGAATATAAATAACAAAATGGGAGTGCAATACATAGAATCTAAAATTCTTCAGTGCCCTTACCACCGCATAAGCATGTTTCTCCATTTGAGAATATCTTGGTTCACGATCTTTGAATGAAGTACTCATGAATGCTATAGGTGCCTGAATTGCTTCATTTTTCTCTTGCATCAATATAGTAGACAGTGTATGAGATGATGTAGACAATACAATATGAACTCCTTGGTATAATTCGGATGCACCAACACAGGTGCTCTGGCTATAGCATGCTTGATTAAATCAAAGTCCTTCTTCCTAGAGTCATTCAACTTGAAATTTTGACTACCCTTCATCATGTCAATTATGCATTTTGTAATCTCAAAAAAGTCAGGAATGAACTGCTTGAGAAAACTCACCTACCCAAAGAATGATCTTGTTCCTGATTTGCTTGCTAGTAGTTTCAATTGCTAGATGGCCTTCATGCACTCAGGGTCAATTTGGATTTCATCACGGGAAACAATATGACCTAGCAGTCTTCCTTTGGTAACACAAAAAAGAGACTTCTTGGGATTAAGAGAGATGCCGTAGTCTCTACATCTCTTTAGCACCTTCTCAAGATCTTTCAAATGATTTTCTCTCTTCTTAGAGAAGAGTGTTAAATCATCTAGGTATATAACTATTATTCTATCCAGGAGGTCTACAAATGAAGAGTTCATAGCCCTCTGGAAGGTAGCTCCAGCATTGATAAGCCCGAAGGGCATTCTATTATAAGCAAACGTTCCCCAAGGAGTGGTGAACGTTGTCTTATACTTGTCTTCTGGGTCCACCTTAATCTGGTTAAAACCTGAGAAATTGTCCAACATGGACATCATTTTAGATCTAGAAACTATTTGCAGTACATGATCCATGTTGGGTAAGGCATAATTATCCTTCAGGGAAGCCTGGTTCAGATTTTAGAAATCTACACAAATTCTGATTTCTCCATTATTTTTCTGGACGGGCACAATGTTGGCTATCCATGTAGAGTGATGTATGGGGTAGATGATTTTTTCTTCCAACATCTTGTGAAATTCTCCGGAAATGGCATTTGACACCTTAGGATTGTAGTTTCATTGTTTCTGCCAGAAAGGGACAACTTCAGGCTTGAGAAGAATCTTGTGCTTGAAGTCACCATCCCAAAAAGTTTTGAGGTTTTCATAGCCCTAGGAAAACACATCTTTGTATTGGGAAAGTAGGTTTTTATCCTCTTCTCTTTCCTTTTTTGTGCAAAAACTGCCAATATTTATCATCTTAGGTTTATTTTCAGTGCCTATGTTCATTCCCTCAAAATTCCCTAAGGTACCACTTTTCCTATCTCTTTCTTTTCTAATATATGCATCATGTCTATCAAAAAGTTTTTCAAGGGAGATTAGGTGTCGAGGAATTTTGTTACCTTTTAACTATTCTTCTCCAAGCTCTAACTCCTTCTTGCTGTCTAGAGAGAGATATTTACATGTACTAGAACTCCCTTCAAAATATTGATCACTGAACTGATTTGATCCTTCCATGAAAGCTTGAATCTGCTTGTCACTGATGAAGACTTGCCAAATATCCACACTATCTGGGACATTCGGTCTAAAGAGAACTTCAAATTTGTACTACTTATCTCCTATATCCAGATGCGAGAGCAGAAGTGAAGCTAAGGCGACCAACAAATCTGCTCTAGTGTTATGCTCTCTTGGAACAGCTTGGATTGAGAAGGCATCAAAGTCCTCAATCTCGTCCCAAACTCTATTCCTATAACTTTGCAATCTCACATTTTTCACTGAGTATTGTGCTCAAACTTGCCTCACTATCAACTTTGCATCACCGAGTGCTTTAAGGATTTTCACACCTCTTTGCTTCATAGCGGCAAAGCCTAGCAACAAGGCTTCATATTCCATCATGTTATTGGTGTTTCTAAACTGCAATTTATAAGAAAGTTGTATCATGTCTCCTTTCGGGGGAATAAGAACTATTCCAGTCCACGACCCTATAGTAGCACAACTGCCATCGAACTCTAAGGTCTAGATATCCTAATTTTTAGTTTTCAACATTTCATCTTCATGATCAAAATCTGAGAACAACATATAGTTGCAGAATTCCATCTCCTGGTAGAGGATTTGTGCCTTAGGGTCATCAAACTTCATTACTGTGAATTTGGCCTTTTCCTCGGGCTCCAGTTTTATCTTTTTAGTACCCATCGGGATAATAGCATGGGACCAGTCCATCTTGATTTCTCCACCTATGTCTCTAAAAAAACTTCTACTTAGAAGCATACCGTAGCTGGCTGGGATATCGGCTACCAGGATGGTTAGCTTCATCCTCTTTGTAGGGTGTGCAACCAATGCAACTTGTGCATCCTTTACCTGACCTAGGAGTGGAACCTGCGTAGCATCCATTGAATAATAGTGGCCAAAGGTTCTGGTAAGGGTTAATCCAAGGGCTTTAGCAACAGAGGCGGGCATGACATTATCAAAGGCTCTATAGTTAATAATACAGTTTCTTAGTTTATGACCATTAACAAATAGAGAGACATAGAATGGGTTAGGCTTCTGGCCAGAAGCTGTGGCTAAAAATGAAGAATCTTCTTCTTGAGATAGAAAAGGAAGGATAGCTTATTCATCGCTTAGAGGGCCACTACAAGTGGGTGCATTACTAACAGTGGAATTTAAAATAGGTTGCAGTATGGAATTAGCATCAATTTTACAATAATCTACAAGCTTTTGAAGTTTATTAGGATGAGTTTTTAGGTATTCTAATGGAGACACTTGGATCCTGGCATCCTTGCACTATTGAATTATATCAAATGAAGATAGAGACTTACCATTTGATTCAGACTTTGAGCGATCCTTCTTCCAGGATGAAGAAGTAGAAGCTCTGGGTGCACCAACTGAAGGACCAGGTGCAATGTTTCGAGGAGGAAAAGAGATTCCTAGATTTTTGTTTCTTTGAATTCTTGTTTCTACTGCCATTTGAATTCCATCCATGGTGGTCAAACAATCACCTCCAACTTCGGAATCAGATTGATACTCCAAAAAGAAATTACCAGAGTCGCCATGGGGAGAAGAATCTTCTTCACTTTCAAGATGCTCAATAGTCAGCTCATTAATTGAAGCTAGCTATTTGTATCTATTCATTTCAAGACAAATATTACCATCATGGCCAGCTCTTAGATGAAAAATACACATATTATGCTTTTTAGCTACCTCAATGGCGAGCTTTTGCTGAGCCGGTGGCAACTGCAACTATTTTCCTTCGTGTTGTTTTCTGGGAATATCTTGGTAAGGCTGCTGGAAGGATGGGGTAGATTTTCCCATTTGTCTCTTAAGGGAAATAATCTCATTAGACAATTTTTGAAGCATTGCCTCAGTATTTCTAGTTACACCGGAAATAGAGCTTATGGAGGCGCCGCTCTGCACTTCTCACTTCCATTTCCTAGCAGCTATAAGGTCATCTTCTAGCTCAATTGCTAGAGTCTGAATGGCTTGAAAATTAGCCACATGCACTCGTCTGATTTGGAAACTAATGTCAAGAGGCATGGAACTAATAAAGAACATCTTCTGGTTGTCAGCTATAGGCCTACTAGCAGCAGGGATCCTGTTAGCCAAATTGTTAAACCTTGCAATGAAATCATGCATGGGAACACTAGGTTCTTTCTTTATTTGAGTGAGCTAAGTCAGGAGTGTGTGTTCATCCTTTGTACTTTTATAATGAGTTTCAAAGCAGTTTCTCATATTATTCCAACTAGTTATGCATCTCGTAGGGAGATGTTGAAACCAGTCAGTGACATTTTCTATCAAAGTTTCCACAAACATTCTTATTGCCATGTCTTCATGCTGAGGGTTTACGATACTGCACGCAGCAAAGAAGGCTGCAATATGCTCATCAGTGGATACTTTCCTGTCTCCATTAAACTTTGGAAAGTTCTTTTGAGAAGCTCGAGGTAAGTCATTATTAGCTCCTAGTTGAAGAGGCCCAATAGCATTACCCCAAGGTATGGCCATTGAAATAGGGAGGGTTACTGGCACAACCTAAAAATTTATATTGGTAGGAGCAACTACTCTGTGAAGAGTGAAGGCGTTACATAGTAACGGGGTAGTATTGCGGACAATAGAAGGTACATAAGAATGGCTAAAAATTTGGGAAATGGGGCGTGGTGGTGGTAAGAGGGCACCACAGATACCTAGAAAAATAGGATCCCAAACATTGGCTCTTCTTCTTCTGAGAGGGTCTTCTAACAAGGGGAACTCAACCTTCTGCAATTCTTCAAACACAGGATCTTTATGACCCTCTCTTTGGACACTTTGGGTATACTTAGGATCCATATTTACTGAACCCGATTACTACAGCTGCACAACTCTGAATCTTCTTTCCTGATATTCAATGTTAGCCTCTATTCTCTCTAACTCAAAGTTGATTCTTCTGTATTGGTCTAGTGGAATTTGTTCTTTGTGAGGTAGTACCATTTCTCCTTAAGAGTAATATGCATAATGTAGCATTAGGAAAGCCAAAAAAATAAGTTCTAAGTCAATTAGTAAAGCCACAGACAGACTTACTAAGCAAACTTAAGAATTTTTTTTTGGGTTTTTCCCCAGTAGAGTCGCCAAAAACTGTTGGTTTACAATTTGTCTACTTTTAATTTGATTTATAAAATGACTCTTGAAAATACCCAAAGCTGGCTTTCATAGAAAAAAAAGTAACCACAGATTGGGTCAATAGTAAAAATCTACCAATGACCCCTGAATTGAAAGGTACAGTATCCCTTATGTGAAAGATATGCAATAAATTTTGTATATTGGTCTTTATGGGTGTGCTCTTAACCAGAGAGTAGAAGAGGATCAACCAAGTTGTTCAAAGCTTCAAACAACTTAGGAAATGAATGGGGACTTACTCAATGACATGAAATTTGAAATGCAAACTATTATGCACTGCGGGATGATTGCAAACTACTATCTACCACCAGAGATGAAGAAAGGAAGTGTAACACTGTAATTCCTGTATTGCTAAGATTGTGAAACTTTGATAATACCCAGATTATCTTGATCTCATTTTCTGTTAACTTTCTCCCTAAATCCTTATGCAAGAACTAATCTAGTTGAACTAGAATGTGCAATGAAATGAAAACATAGTACTTATGCTGAAGATAGTAGACATACAATCCACTAAATGAGAATAACAAAACCCTATTCATTACTTATTCATTCAATTTCCAGTGTAAGAATCTTCCTTCAAAACTTCACACAGATAACTCTAATGAACCACAAAAATCACTTTGAACTCAGAGTCACACACAGTAGTCCCAGCTACAGGGGTTTACCCAAAGTAATTTTTCCGATCTGATTTACTTTACAAAAATTTACATAAATAGGTCTTCTCCAAAATGACCCATTTCAAAAATGATTGCCTCCTTACAGTATTTTGAGAGGAACATCCTAATAATAAACTTGGTCAGTTAAAAAAACTAACAAAGCTGACAAAATGCCAAAAATGACTGTAATATACAAAAGTTGGGAAGAAAACATAGGTCAACAGATTCTATGTTGTCTTCTGTGTAAAAACTTTTCCTCTGTAAGCTTTCATTGCATATGTTACCTTGCCCAAATCCTAAGCATTTGGAATGATTATATTATCAGCTTGGACCATCCAAAAATCATGCATCTCTGTCAGTTGATCCAACCTGGCAATTTGAGATTGGAGCTTCTCCATTTCCTTTTTGATCACAACATCCATTGCGGAGAGCTCACTGATTTTTGACACTTGGAAATTGGTCAGATCCGCAATCTCATCTATGAAAGCAAGAAACTTAGCTTTCATTTGCTTTGTATTCAGCAACTTGTCACTTCTGGAAACTTGAGATTCCGTGTGCAATACTTTCAAAAACTCAAACAGTTTGTCCATTTCCTTTTGTACTAACTTTACCATAGTTTTGAGTTCATCTCCAGATCTATTTGAGTTCTCAATCATGAACTCCAGAGACTGCCTCCAGTGAAATAATGGCTCCTGTCCAGTCTTGAGGATACCATTAGAGATTGCAACACTGGTCTTCATATCAATCAACTCCTGCAAGGTGACTAACTACTCTGTCAATCCATTGGATGCACTATAGATGGTTTCCTGGTGCTTTGATGTTGTATCCTTCAATTTGTCTGCATCAATTCGAAGATTCCCCAAATTCTTGATAACAATGGGGCCTTGAACCCTTATCACTTCTATCCATGCTCTGCCAATTTGACCAAACTGTCTTTCTTGCTGCAACTTTAGTAGCAAGTTCTTATTCTCCTCTGCATTAGGATCAAACTGAGGAGAGGAAGTAGTGCCAAGAGAAGATTTAATATACTCTACAAGCTCCTTATTTTCAGACTTGAGGAATTCCTTGTTTGTTCAGAGTTCTTCTAATCTATCCTCAATCCGCTCATTGGTGGTTTTCCAAATATTCACCATCGAGTCATGCACTAGCACCCCTAGATCCACTGTTTTAATCTGGAAATTGTGAGCTGAGAGTTCATGAAACCTTCCTCCTTTTTTTCGCTTTGCTATCTCCATTAGCATATGCCCGATCGTGGAGTCGTGGAAAAGGGCCTCTATGGTCTTTTGCTTCTTTGCCTTCTTTGCCGGTGGCTGAGATGAGGTTGCCTTAAAGATCAGGTCCTTTGAAGAAAAGGCCTCATCATATCATTTCTTCTTATTCTCAATGGTTTATTCCAACCATGAGTCTATGGATAGAACCTTGATTGCAGATTGAAAAGCCGTAGGATCAAACAGCTTCCGGACCACCGGAGGAGTCCATTTGTCTTGAGGAGGAACAAGGAAGGAGGAAACCTTGGTCATCAAAAGGGCCAGAGTGTCTGCCCGCCGAGAGGAATCCTGACCATCCATGGGATTTGTGTCATCCAAGGTGATAACTAGACTTGGTGAGGGAGGCTTGGTCACCAACACCTCCTGTTCTTACTTCTTTTCCTTTTCCCTATCTTCTTCCTTTCCAATGTTTGGGAGCGAACCATCTTTGCAGGTCAGAGTGATGGGAACATTCTTTTCCGGTGGCTAGTCACCTCCTTGCCCGGTGGATTGCACTGCACCTGTTGAAACTGATGGTGCCATAGAAGAAGCAACTTCCGAAGATGATTACTCAGCTCCTGAATTCATTCCTTTGGATGAACCTGTGCTATAATTTTTTTTTTGTCGCACTCTGGTCCATTCTACCCACTTGTCGATTCTCTTTATAATGCCCCTCATGAGGAGCTCCAATGAATCAATCACTGGACCAGTTGGTGGAGAGGAAGAAATAGGCAACACCTTGATCTAGTTGTAGGATGAAGGTTGCATGAAGAGACCATCATCTGCAAGATCAGACACATCAATGGGAAGGTTATACATTGTAATTTCATCCAAAGTTAAACGGGACCAAAGTTTTTCCCATGTTTGATACTCGTTGAAACACTCGGCCCATAAAGCTTCAATGTCTAGGAAATCTCTATAGGCATGTCTGAGCTTCAGGTGATCTCTAAAAAAACCCATAGGATCATATTGAGGCCTAAGAACCTCATAATTAGGCAACTTGATCTGATCTTCAAAACTCTTTACTAAATTTTGCGCATCAGATCTAGATGCACAGGAATATGGGCCAACCACCACAGGGAAGGAAATTCTGGCGATCTTCTTCATAGTTGAACACAAAGTGTTCACTTGCAATATCTGTCGACAAAACTCCACTAAGACTACCTTATCTTCAGGATACTGGGGCAGTCTCTTAGGAAATCCAGAGAAGGCTCCTTTCCTAAGATAAGTGAAACTCAGGAATTGAATGAAAGAGCATCCAAATTGACTGATTGCTGAGATGGCCTCTAGCGAGAATCTTCTTTCTGGGAAACCTTGAATTTCCTGATAGATTCTCATTGTGAATGCATCATTTACAGTAGTATACTCCTCAAAGCTCTGATGCAATTGCAGATTCGGGTGGAACTCATAAATTTTGGTATTGTTGTCAAATTTTTGGATTGCTGGTAAGCCGGGCCACAGGTGCTGAGTCGCTAGAGTGTAAATTAGGTAAGAAGACATGTAGAATTGTTTGAATCCTTGACAAGAGCTCATTGAGGATGCAAGCTTCTCACACAAAATTTCTGCCGAATCAATGAACATATTTTCAGCACAGACAGCTTGAACAAGGAAGAAATTATGTTCAACGAGATCTAAAATCTCAGGTTTTCTATCCAATCTAATCAACAGGGCTAGGATATCAACAATTTCCCTCTTTAGGGTTGTTCTGAAGAGAGTCTTTGGCATCTTACTTTTCTTTGATCGAGGGGTATGGAACCAGGTCCTCTGCATGTCTTCCCTCCTCAGAATCTTCTTTTCATTAAACATAGATGCAGAAGAACCGAAGTTGATATTGCAATACACATCTTTTACCGGAATGCCGAAAGTGGATTGGATTAGGGCTTTATCAATCGTTAACAAAATTGATTAATCTGGAAAGAGGATTTTCTTTGTAGCTGGGTCATATTTCTCTATACATTCTTTGATGAGTTCAAGAGCTTGAACTGCTGTTGGAAATCCTGCAGCTTCTACCAGAGCACTATCCTTGAGCTTTTGCGTAATAGGGTGAACTGGATGAGAATTCAATCTTCTGTGTAAATCTCTGAGATCAAAGAATCTTAGAGATGTGTTAGAAACTTCCTTCAATTAACTCTCAATACCAATTACTCTATCGTAGCTAGAAGCTTTAATTACCATTTACTGTGAAACTGAGAACATGAGTGAAGACAGATGACTTGCTATTCAAAACGGTGAGCAACAAAGGATGGCAAATGCTTAAGAAATAACCGCTAAGATCTGAATGTTGGCACCACATGAATGAGATTAAGGTGACCTAATGGATGCAATGACATGATTAGCATTTAATTTTTTATTATCAACGGCTATTTGAAATTCCCATTTTAGAGAACATAACAGCCTCAAAATCCTCAATCTTACACCTATCTTTATGTTCATTAGCCACTTTTGCCAAAACAAAATTTTAGTCTTTGCAGAAAAAGAACATACTTTCCTTCTGATGCCAAAATGAATGAACATTAGACCATTTTATCATGCGCGGAAAGAGAACATAGAAGAATACTTTTTTCATAAGCATGTTTCCTTTATTTCAGAAAAGTATCTCGATGGATTCACCTTTTATCCTTTGCACACTTAAACACCTTCTTTTCCATCGGGGACACTTGGCCTATTATCTTCTCTTTTCACTTGTATCAGGCTTGCACCTTTGAGACCATCTTTTCTAGAAACTGCATGATCATTGCTGCTACTCCGCAACTTGATATCTCTGAGAGTTGAAAAACTCCTTTTAAGAACAAAGTTTTACCAATCACTTATAGAACACATGCTTTTCTTCCAGAAAAACATGTTGAGCATTACATATCCGAGGGTGACTACTTCTCATTCAGAAGATGCTATGAAGCTGTCCCTTTCCCGACATACCTAAATCACATTAACATTGGATTAAGCAGAAAGATTGAAAACTCACTTGGCTCAAATAGGCAAGGGAAATCATATAGCAGATAAGCACATTATGGAATGATTCAGGATGAATGAGAAGTAGATCACCAAAGAACAATTTTACCCCTAAGGACCTAAAGACCTTAGACTAAAATTAGGCAAAAATCCACTTCATGTGATTCAGAAAGGAATAAAGCTTTTCTCTTATATAGACATGATATTCACCATTTCTTGATTCTTGATTCTTGATTCTTGTATTCTTGATTCTTGGGTCTTGATTCTTGGTGTGAAAAAAAATCGAGCCAATCTAATTTAAAGCATAACTCCTGTTTTATCTCGTAGTTATCTTTTTTCCAACTATAAAATCTTCTTTAAATCAATCACTTAACTCTGGTCGAATAAAACAATGAAAACAACTAGTTAAGTCTATCTTTAGCTCTTTCCATCTAGATATTTTGTCATTTTCTAAACTCTCTATTCTGTCGGTCAATTCTACAGTTAGTTGTTGGTGACAACTGCTAGTTCCGTCGGTGTGACTCCAGTCAGCTTCGGGATCTCCATCCATCGGGCATCATTGGATTTTACTCGTTGGGAAACTTTGTTTTTAGCTCGTCGGGCATCCTGTGACTTTGCTTCATTGGGAAATATTGTCTTCTGCTCATCGGGTATCACTGTGACTTTGGTTCTTTGCCTTAACCGATGGCGTGCACTCCATCGGTGTTATCTGTCACTTAGTGAATACTTGACTTTTATGCATTGTTGAAAGCATAATCTTTGTTCCATTGATTCTCTAAATTCTTTGGCATTATATACATGACCATACAGATGATATCAAGTTGACATTAGTGACAATACAAACCATTAACTGATTTAATTTCTTGTATTATCTTCAACTTAACATTATCAAACATTCAATCAATTACATGTCATCAATCTCTCCCTTTGGCATTGATCGCAAAAAACTTATATTATCACACAATACTATTTTGAATACAACATGAAATACAATTGTTGATATTCATCAAACTACCAATCATTTTTTTCTGATAACCGATAAAAATGTCTAACCACCGGTAAGCTCTGTGTTAGCTTAGATTTGATTCTTGCAGCTTTCTGTGTTTCTTGTTTTGATGTGTTGCATCCTTTCCTTGTGTCAATATCTCTCTTTTGACTGTTCTTCTTCTTTGATGTCTCTGTTGCTTTTCAACAACTCTCCCTATGGATATAATCTCTCCCTGTTGGAGTAATCTGATAATGGATAATCTTTCTTCTTTTTTTGAAGACTGTGATAATATGGAAACTTTCTCTCCCTTTGACAACAATGCCAAACAAATATCTTACAAAAATTTGACATTAATGTCAAGTGATCTTTTCTCTCCATCCATAATATATTCCTTGAATTTCCCTTATCCATCATCAATATATTAATATGTCTAGTGCTTGGTTCTGATATATACCTTTTTGTATATAGATGTAGCTTTGAAGTTCATCTTTTTGCTCATATCAACATGAATGATATTCTGATAATATATAGGCTAACGCAACCTTCAGTATTTTACTGAATGTTAGACAAGGGTTTGACCCTTAGTCTCTTTCTCAAGTACTCAAACGTATCCTTGGGCAGTGGCTTGGTGAAGATATTAGCTAATTGTTCTTTTGAATGCACATACTCAAGTATCACTTCTTTTTCTTGAACTTGTTCTCTTAAATAATGATACTTGATTGCAATGTGTTTAGTCTTGGAATGCATGACTGGATTCTTGGAAATGTTTATTGCACTGGTGTTATCACAATAGATAATCACTGGTTTTGAGATCTTCATATGCA
Organism: Thuja plicata; assembly: GCA_018584345.1. Taxonomy (NCBI): domain Eukaryota; kingdom Viridiplantae; phylum Streptophyta; class Pinopsida; order Cupressales; family Cupressaceae; genus Thuja; species Thuja plicata. The sequence goes on from MU226436.1 coordinate 5,849,126, forward strand.
TACCTTCCAACAACTGTTTGATCCATGCAATATTTGAGTAGTTTACAGCAGTAGCAACATATTTTGCTTCTTTAGTAGACTGAGAGATGCATCCTTGCTTCTTGCTAATCCATGTGACAAGTTTGTCACCCATAAATAATGCTCCTCCAGTTGTTCTCTTCCGGTCATCAAGATTTCTAGGCAAATCAGCGTCGGTAAACACCTTAAGTTCAAATTTTCCTTCTCTTCTATACCATAAGACAAATTCCTTAGTATTCTTCAGATATCTTAAAATTCTTTTTACAACAGTCATATGTGATTCCCTAGGGTTAGCAGAAAATATAGCAAAAATCCCTATTGCATGTGCAATATCTGGTCTAGTGTGTACAACATACAAGAGTTTTCCAATCATTGATCTGTACAAATTCTGATTTACCTCTGTTGTCTTGTCTTCCTTTATTAACTTACATCCAGTAGCCATCGGTGTTCCAATTGGTTTGGAATCTTCCATCTTGAATATTTTCAGGACCTCTTTGATGTATTTGGACTATGTAATGAAAATAGCTTCACTTTGTTGAATGATCTGTAGACCAAGAAAGAACCTGATCTCTCCAAAAATAGATATCTCAAATTCTTTGCTCATCTCATCAGCAAATGATTTGCATAGCATATCATTGCCACCAAATATGATGTCATCAACAAATATTTCAGCAATCAAAGTGTTAGCATCAATATCTTCTTTCAAATAAAGATTACTATTTTCACCAGTCCTTATGAATCCAACACTTATTAGATAGGAATGAAGTCATTCATACCAGGCTCTAGGAGCTTTTTTTAATCCATACAAGGCTTTGTGAAGTCTACATGCCATGTTCCTCTTGTCTAGATCTACAAACCCTTCTGGTTGCTCAATGTATACCTCTTCTTCAAGTATTCCATTTAGGAATGCTGGCTTGACATCCATTTGATATACTTTGAATTCTTTGTATGTAGCATAAGAAAGTAGTATTCTTACTCCTTCTAGCCTAGCAATGGGTGCAAAGGTTTCTCCTTAGTCTATACCTTCTTCTTGTGCATACCCCTTGCATATTAGTCTTGCTTTGTTCCTTGTGACTTCTCCATTCTCGTTCAGCTTATTCTTGAATATCCATTTTGTACCGATGAAATTCTTGTCATCTGGTCTCGGCACAAGTGACCATGTTTTGTTCTTCTCAGTCTGCTCAATCTCATCATTCATAGCACTTATCCATTCTTCATTATCTAGTGTAGAATTGACAGATTTTGGCTCAAACACAAAAATTAAACAATTTGAGGTTAAATACTTACTTCTTGTTCTTGTACCAGCTTTCTTATCTCCTATGATCTAGATCTCTAGATGGTTACTTCTTACATATCTTGCAAGTATAGGTACAAGTCTTTGTGTATCAACTTGATCATTATTTTGATCTTCATTCTGTTCTTCATTACCTTGCACATTATCTTGATTATTATCCTGACCATCGGTAATAGTAGTCTGACCATCGGTTGCAACATTTTGTTGTTCTGGGATTAAGCACTGTTTCTCAGGTAGAGTGTTGGGTTCTTCACCATATACAAATTTTTTTAGTCTTTTGGTTCTTTTGTACTTTCCAGCTCATTCTTTTTTGCAAATTCATCAATCTTTACATTTGAACTTTCAACTATTTTGTTAGAGGCCTTGATAAGACATTTAAAATCTTTTCTTTTGGTAGAATACCCTAGAAAAACACCTTCATCACTTTTGGCATCAAGCTTTCCATTTCTATCATCCTTTAAGACATAACATTGACTACCAAAGATCTTGAAGTAACTTACATTGGGTGTTTCACCATACCATAGCTCATAAGGTGTCTTCTTTGTCTCCTTCTTTAATTGTACTCTGTTAACAGTTCAGTGCTGATAGCTTCCCTCTAGAAGATTTGGGTGATGTCTTTCTCTATCATCAGTGTTCTTGCACAATCAACTATTGATCTGTTCCTTATCTCAACAATCCCATTTTGCTGTGGTGTTCTTGGTGCAGAAACCTATATTTTTATACCATGCTCATTACATAAATTAGTGAATTCATGTGATATAAATTCTCCTCCTTTATCTGATCTCAAACATTTCAAATCCTTACCACTTTGTTTTTCTACCATAGCCTTATACCATTTAAACATTTTGAATGCTTCAGATTTATCTTTTAGAAACATAACTATCATCATTCTAGAGAAATCATCAACAAAGAGAATAAAATATCTATCTCCATAATAGCTCTTTGTCTTCATAGGTCCACATAAATTAGTATGGACTAATTCTAGAATATCATCATATGTATGGGTTTTACTTTTGAAACTAGACTTATCATTTTACCTTTTTGACAATTTTTGCACATGATCTTGTCTAGATTTGTCATCGTCAGTAAGCCTCTTACATTTCTTCTTCTGCTTATTTTTATAATGTTGTCAAAATTCACATGACACAATCTTTTGTGCCACAACCATATGTCTTCATTTCTAGTCATTAAGAAAGTGGTGTTAGTATCATTCAGATAGAATAAGTTACCTTTAGTCTGTTCACCAATAC
>MU226436.1:5851895-5872673 GCA_018584345.1 Thuja plicata
TTTACCTTCAACTAGACAAGGTGTATCATTACCCATTCTTACTGTACCACCATTATAATACTCAAAAGTGTTAAAATTTTCTTTATCACCGGTCATGTGGTGAGTGCAACCACTATCTATAATCCAGATGTCATTCTTGCTAACAGATATGAGTGCAATTTCTACATACCTTTCATCTTCATCTGAATCATCCTTCACAGCCACAAATACCATCTTGATGTCTTCATTATATTCGGTGTCAGTATCATCATCTTTGCAAGAAGCTAGGTAGCTAACCTTCTTTCCTTTATCCTTGTAGTCTCGGGTATCTCTTCTTTCTGATTGTTGGTAACCTCTGTAATCTTTGATATCACCTCTGTCAGCTTTCTTCTCAAAAGGTCTGTCATTACTTCTATCCTCTTTTCTTCTGTTAGGAAATCTTGCAGCAAAGTGTCCAATCTCTTTACAATTAAAGCATACAAGTGGTAACTTGCCTTTGTATTTACCTTTGCCTCTCTGCACTCTTCTAGCCATAAGTGCTTCTATTTCATCTAGATCTTCTTAGATTCACTTTCACTTTCACTGTCTTTTCTAGATGAGTATCTATGACTGGATTTGTTTATTTTCATAGAAGACTTAAATGCAGACTCTAAGTTATGTAAGACACTATTGTCAAAGTTATTCATTTCAAATGAAATTAGTCTACCAATTAAACTATCAAGAGTAACTGTGTTGTTTTCTACTGCTCTCATTTCTTGAATGGCAGAAAATCTAATAGCATATACAGGCAATAAGGTTCTCAAGATTTTACTTACCACTGTCTCCTCTTCAAGTGTACCTCCAACACCTCGTATGACATTGACTACTTTTATTCTTGTGCTGTACTGTGTGATGTTTTCTCCTTTCATTCTGAGATCATCAAATTTTCTTCTAAGGATTTCTTCCTTGGCTCTCAGAACATTTGTATCACCTCCATGTACAAGCTTCAGTTTGTCCCACATTTTCTTTGCATTTTTGCAATCCTTGACATCTTCAAATTCAGCATCAGAGAGTGATGAAGAAATCTCAATAACCATCCAGTTATTCTCATGCTTCTCTCTCAATTGATCTACTGTCAAAGCTCCTATAGGCAACACATATTCAGTATCTAGGAATTGAGTAACATCATTACCAATACCTGATAAGTGGAGTCTTATCCTGCTTTGCCAAACAAAGTTGTCTTTGTTCAACTTGGGCACATCTCATTTGTTCATCTTGTCATCCTGACTTAGGTCTTGAAACCTTCCTTCTAGGAACAGAAGCTCTGATACCAATTGTTAGTAATAAATGAGAGGGGGGGTGAATCAATGGCTTCAAAAACTTATCCTTAAACTTAACCACCAATCAATAAATCTCAGATTATTAAGTCCCTACAAGATGCATGCCATGAAATACTAATAATGATTTAACTGTCTGTCAGTTTCCCTTTTCTGACCTTATTCTCCTTGATTACCGATAAGCAGTAAAAACTATTTACAGACACTCAGTAAATATGCAGAGTATACTGATCAATCCAAAAATGCATATGTGAAATGTAAAATAGTAAAGTAATAAACCATACACACATAACACATGGATTTTAACATGGAAACCTTGTTAAGGGAAAAGAGCACTGGGACCGATACCCAAAATTTTCACTCTTTTGAAGTGAGCCTTGTTAGGAGCCAACCCTGTTAAAGGTTACAAACATACTGTTAGGTGTGACCTTATTAGAGGATTTTATACATAGAGGTTGTCACTTAGTATCGGGCATCTATTTACTACCATCCTTGAATCAACCTTCTTCTTAGACTGTCAATAGGTATCTAGCAAGTCTAATGCTACTTTCATGAATTAACCTTTTTGGCACTCCTTGGGATGTACCTCAATATATAGAAGACTGTTAAGTCCTGCTCTATTAAGAGACTTGATTCTTCAATGGTTAAACTGAAACACAGTGAATTACTTCTAATGTAACTTGAATTGCAGATTTTCAGATCTATTTAAATACATTACCTCTCTGATCAATGTATCAATTCAATTCTTTGTGCTCCACATTTTCTGCTTTATGATGCTGTGCTTCACTGTTCGTCAGTGTCTGCATAATTCTTTAGCTCTCCTTCAACTTGATTGATCAGGACTATATGAAGTTATCCTTCATCAATTTCTCTTCAGCATCCTCTTTCTATTCATCCCCTTCATCCCCTTTATGTGATGCGGAAAGGAATAAAGCTTGTCTCTTATATAGACATGATATTCACCATTTCTTGATTCTTGGTTCTTGATTCTTGATTCTTGGCTCTTGATTCTTGGCGTGAAAAACAATCTAGCCAATTTGATTTAAAGCATAACTCTTGCTTTATCTCATAGTTATCTTTTTGCCAGCTGTAAAAATTTTCTTTAAATTAATCACTTAACTCTGGTCGAATAAAACAATGAAAACAACCAGTTAAGTCTATCTTTAGCTCTTGCCAGCTAGATATTTTGTCATTTTTTGAACTCTCTATTCTGTTGGTCAATTCTTTAGTTAGTTGTCGGTGACAACTGCAAGTTCCATCAGTGCGACTCCAGTCAACTTCGGGATCTCCGTCCGTCGGGCATCATTAGATTTTACTTGTCGGGCAACTCTATTTTTAGCTCATCGGGCATCCTATGACTTCGCTTCATCGGGCAATACTGTCTTCTATTCGTCGGGTATCACTATGACTTTGTTTCTTTGCCTTTACCGATGGTGTGCACTCCGTTAGTGTTATCTGTCACTTAGTGAATACTTGACTTTTATGCATTTCTAAAAGCATAATCTTTGTTCCATTGATTCTCTGAAGTCTTTGGCATTATATACATGACCGTACAGATGATATCAAGTTGACATCAATGACAATACAAACCATTAACTGATTTAATGTCTTGTATTATCTTCAACTTAACATTATCAAACATTCAATCAGTTACATGTCATCATGGATGAGGTAGGAGGAGAGATGTTGATACTACTAGGGAATCAGCTCAGGAGTTTTGTTCCCCATGCACCACTTCTATTGAAAATGCTTCAAGGTTCTCTATTTCATCCCATACTATATTCCTATAATTTTTTAATCTATGATTTTTAACAAAGAAGAGCCCTCTGACCTATTTCACTATCAATTGTACGCCACCTTTTTCCTTTAATATTCTGACTCCTCTATCTTTAGTTGCATCAATTCCCAGTAGAAAAGCTTCTTATTCTACAATATTGTTTGTATTCTTGAATTCTAGTCTGTAGGCCAAATGAATGGCATCACCTCTAGGCGGGATTAGCACTACTCATACGCCAAACCTGGAAGAGGCACAACTTCCATAAAATTCTCTAGGATTCATAACTGTGATTCTTTTTCTTCGTTCTCAAGCCCTGAAGAATCAAATTCAGTAAACAACATGTAATAGCCAAATTCTAGTTCTTCATACAAAATTTGTGCTTTTGGGTCATCAAACTTCAACACAGTGAATTTGGCCTTTTCTTCGGGTTCTAGCTTAAATTTCTTATTCCTGACAGGTATGATCACATGAGACCGGTCTAATTTGATTTCTCTGCCCATATCATTGCAAACTTTCCTGCTCAATAACATATCATAACTCGCCGGTATATCCTCCAATAATGTGGTGAGTTTCAATCTTTTGGCTGGGTGTACTGCAAGTACTACTTGTGCACCTTTAATCTGGCCAACTAGGGGGGCCTGTTTTGTGTCCATTGAATAACATCTCCTGAAGGTTTTTTTCAGAGACAAACCAAGAGCCTTAGCTACTATTGTTGGGATTACATTGTCTAAAGCCCCTGAGTCTATAATACAATTGCTAAGATTATGTATATTAATAAAGAGAGAAACATAGAAAGGTTCAGCTTCCATCCTGGCGTGGTAGCTAACACACTAGCATCATGCTGGGTTACTTCCAAAATGGAGGGTTCATCTATTGAGGCTAGACTTGATCATGTATTGACCTTGGAATTTTTAGGTTTACACTATTCCACCAGACGTTGCTATTGGATAACTTTTGATTGAGAGGGAGGGGGGAGTGAATTAGTACAAATAGGTATTGACCTAATTCAGCCACAAATTTGATTAGCTACACTAGCAACTTCTTAACAAAAAAGCATATGAATGAAGTAAACAAATAACAATATCAAGCACCCACAACTTTAACACACATAACACAAGTATTTTATTGTGGAAACCTTTGTTAGAGGGAAAAAACTAAAGTGGGGATGACGCCCAAAAGTCTAATATTGCAGTTAATGAGTTTTCCCTATTAGGAGCTACAAATACCCTTTTCTGAGGGTTCACCCTGTTAGAAGTGATTAATAAACTGTTAGGAGTACAATAAGATCACCTATGATCTACCTCACTAGAGAATTTCAAACCTCAATTAAGAAGCTACCTTGTTAAAGGATTTACAAATAAGACCCTATTAAAGTTCACCTTGTTAGAGGTTTTGACCTACTACAATTGTTAGGGAACAACAAGATTTAAGTGATCTATTTGTAGAAATGATTGCTTGTTAGATCTTATAAGTTATCTATACTCTATAATTTCTCTCTTCTCTCTGATCGCAACCTCAACTACTTGAAATCATAAAACCCTAATCACCCAAAACAACTCTTCAACAACAATACTTTTTATTTTAAACAACACTATTTCAATATGAGCAGTTCCTATATATAAACAAATTGCACTGCCATAAAATTGATCTTCAAATTTATTTCCTGAGATAGCACCATGTGTCAAATTGATAATATCGATGAAATAAATGATTTATCTGTAAGTTTATATCTCCAAGGTAGTCAAACACGTTTTGAATCCTCCAATACAACACCTAAAATCATTCTTAAATGGTTGCATCGATCTCGTAAATACCAATAAACTGGATGTATAACTTTTATTCCATGTCATCATATCATTATAAATGATTTCATATACTTTACCACTCAACGATTTGTGATCTACTAACCAGTTGATCAAGAACATAAGAGTTCTACCTAGCTGAGTGTCTGTGACACTCAAAACTCTATCACCCCTCAACCAAATAAGTTGTTGTTGGAATCATTAATTCCTCATACCATATACATATTGTATCTCTGAGCACAACATATGAACCTTTCCTCAACTTGACCACTACCACAATCTGTTTAATATTGTTCTTCCTGAACACCAATCAACATACATAGTGATCTTCTCTTTACTGATCATGTATAGTTCTTATTGGTCACTGTAATCATGATATTTAAATACATTTCCATCAAGGAAAACCAATTATGCATCCACTCATGAATTCTCTACATATTACCTCCAAAACTTATCATAATGCCAACAATCTCCCCCTTTGGAATTGATGGGTAAAACTTCTGATAATCATCTCAAAAATCTTACAGTGCATACATACTACAATATCATCCTAAAATCATAATCCCCCTTATATTATGCATGATAGCACACATCATTACATCAATCTTCCATATATTACATTACACATCATTCTCCCCTTTTTGTCAACAATGAAAAATGATTATAAGTACTTACCAAAATTACACTCAGTCAAAAATTTCCTTGAAGTTGATCTTCGCTGAATCCAGGGATGTTTCCCATGATTTTTGTAAGTGTTCCATGGATAAAATCTATCCATGTATAAAAAATATTGTTCCTTCCATATCATTCAAATTTTTCACCCCTTCTAGACTTAGTATTGTATCTACATCTCTCACATTTTGTTGCATGAGATCCATTGTGGGAGCTAGATAGGAATACAACTCCATAAGTGATAATATTTTGTTATCTTTCTCAGCTTGCAACATCTTCATGTTGTCTGAAATCATCTTCACCTTCGCAGTGTGTGCTGAAACTAAACTGGTTAGAGGATCAAATTTTGTAATCAAATCATCAAGTTCTTGTTGGGCTTCCTCTCTCTTCTTCTCTATATCCTGTGTAATAGATGTAATCTTGGAAAATTTTACAAGCATCTTTCGTATCTCCCATAGAGTTTCCTTCCTTTTTCTCACTAGAACTACAAGTGACTCTTTTTCTATTGTTATGGTTTCTTTCAACTTTTCAACTCGTTGTCTCTCATATTCTTTCATTGGTAACTCCATAGGTTCATTCTCCAAGTTAGGTACTTGATCATACCCAATTGATCAATAGGACTATCTTGTTTTTCATATCTCACATTAGGTACTAAATTCCTAATTGTGTTTCTGTCTCCTTTTAGTATTCTGACCTTCTTTTCCTTTTCCTTCAACTTGTTCCTTTCATCTTTCTCCTTGAGTGTAGCAGGAATTTTGAATAGCTCTTTGGGTCTCATTTGAGTAATATTAATAGTGTTTTGCATTTCTTCATCTTCTTCTAAAGTAGTTGTATCCTTTGTTTTTCTCTTCTTTACTGTGCTACCTTCATCGATTAGATCTAGTTTTATCTTTGCTGAAAGTATATCTTCATCATCCTTATGACCTATCTTTTTCTCAACAATCTATTCTTGGATATTAGAGATAACATATCTATGACATCATTAATCTCTTCATTTTCTCTCACTTGTGCTTTCCTAGCCTCTTCAATTGGTTTGACTTTAGAAGAAAACTTTGTCAATAAATCCACTATCTCATTTCTTATTGATTGAGTATCTCCAATTAGAATTCTTGTAACTATGTTATTTGTCTTAGATTCTTATCTCATTGCTTCAACTGTCAACTATATTTGTTCGGTAGACAATTCAGGTTGCAAAAGTATAAGTTCTTATTCCATCATTAATCCATCAATCTTCAAAGCTTCTCTCCATCTTTTGTTAACTGCATTAAACATTTCTTTAGGTACATCTTTGTATAGTTTACTAGGTGATTTGGAAAAGGTGTGTAAAATTTTTACAACTCCATATTCAATCTTTCTTTTCTCTTCACTTTTAAACTTTTCAAAGTGAGTTCATACTTCTATCATATTTCCATGTTCCTTAACATCTTTAATAATGTTCTCAAGAATGATAGAATTGCCAATTGTATCAGTTTCTACAATAGTAGAATTTTTCTTAAACTCAGTTTCGACCTTTTCTTCTTCATATTTTTCATTACCTCCCTTCTTACTCTTTGATTCTTTGTAGTCTGATGTCATTTATTTCTTTCTTCTGTAAGTCCTATGAATAATCTCAGTTGTCTCCTTCCCTGTCTTAGTCTTAATAGGATTAGTGTAAGTAGATGTTGATTGTTTCGCTACTGAACTCCTTTTAACTCTGTGAGGTGTAACCTCTACTAATTCAATTCTAGTATCCTTGGCTCCTATAGAAGACATGTCCACTTCCCCACTTTCCATTTTCTTTCTGAGTTTTATTATCATTTTTGGTGTAATGCCACTCATGTTGGCTAAATTATCAACTTGTTTTCTGAACTTTATTTGGATTACAGGTGCTCTCAACTCATTGTAAATTTTAAATGATGACTCTTCATTAGTTCCAAACCTAGGTGTTGAAGTATCAATTAGTTTAGATAATAGAACATCAACATGAATAGTGACAAGATCACCATCAAATCCATTAACCATAGCAGGTATCCAACATGTTCTAGGTTGCATGGCTTGCAAAATGCAGGTATCTATATCAACTAGAATATATATATAATCTTTATACTTCTCAACAATACTAGTTGGGATTATCTCTCTTAAGCACATTTTTCTTTAAAAATGTTTAAAGTAACCCCACATAACTGAATCAAAGTTGTTTCCTAAAGTCCTTATGCATTGCTTAATCTTCATTACTACCGGTCTATCCTTTAACCATGTAATATAACCTATTCCAAGAAAATGATTTTGTAAGTAAAAGAACATAAATACCAGGAGTGTTCCATATTTGAATGATTACTTCTTATATTTATTGATCTTCTCCATGTTCAGTAAGAATTGAATCCCCAACATCTCACAAAGATCATATTTCGCATCTTCCTTCACCATTCTAGATGCAGGGTGAATAGCTCCACCAGGTACACTGTTCAATCGACTAGACTGATATGCTTTGTATCCTATCACCATTGAAGTGATTCTCACTTCCTTGTCAGTTATATCTTTGATAGTCATGGCTCGGTGATCTTGTTTGGATTTGGTTAAATGAGTAACCAAATTTGTAGCAATAGTTCATAGAGTAGGTGCTTCACCGATTCCACAAAATCCAGTAACTTTGTCGATTAACTCTTTTGAACTCTTGAGAGGCTTATCCAGCCAAATAAATTGATCATATACTCTACTCAAAACATATCTTATCTATTCATTGATAAGATATGCAAAACCTTTTCTTCTAATTTCCTGACCCATTTCTTCTTCATATCATTTCTTATTTCATCAACATTAACATTTTCTTTACCTTTGGCATTTTCATCATTGTTCTCCGGTTGACCTATAGTATAATTTCTTGCTCTACATGGCCTAGAAAGATGAACAAACTTCTTAAAAATATACCAGACCATACTTGTTGGATTTTAGTGACCTGAATTGTCTCTGTATAACCTTAATCTGCAATTCACAACCATATGTCCATAGTTGTGACATTTAGAACAAGTAACATCTAACTAGTTACCATGATTGATAAGTCTCTAACTGTTGTAATCATATGACCACTAGTTGTTTTTTCTCACCCTGCACTCATTATCTCTATGTCCAAACTTGTTGTAATAGTAACAAAATCCATGAAATGTAATAGGTCTAGCATTGTAGTTATCAGTTCTAGCATAGGAGTTTTTTGATCTAACAGTAGAACCTCTAGGTCTAACATTTGGACCTATCAGTTTAAACCAACATATATTAGCAGTATGACCTTCCTTATGACAATTAAAACATATTCTTTTATACCTTCTCTTTCCATTATTTTTTTACACCTTGGGTGTTGATTCACTTTCTTCATTGAGGTCCTTGGTGCCAGAAGATTCACCAGCTTCAAAGTTTGTAAAACCTAAACCTTGTTTTTCTCCCTTTATCCTCTATCTTCTATGCTATTCATCAAGTTTAATAGAACTCTTTCTAAATTTATCTTGTAGATCATTTTCATCTTTCAACCCTTCTTTTAGCTTTTCATTCTCTTTCCTTATCCCTTCATTCTCTCTTTAAATATCAGCTTTATCTTTATTTGTATCATGTAAGTGTTCCTTCAATGTAGACACCTCTTGCTCCAATATGAATATTTACTCTGAATTTTCTGTTAGGGTTTCATATTTAACCTTTAGGGCACACTCAATAATTTTCTTGGTATTATTAGAAACTCTTCTTCTTTTAAGTTCTTCAAACATCCTGAAAGACTGAATTTCAAGTTGTCTTTTCAGATTTGCCACTTCACTTTTGAGTCCACTATTTTTATCCACCAGATCTACAAGTGCTTCCTCTGATTCTTTAGATAAACTACCTTCAGACAATTATTTAATGTAGTCTTGACTTTCACTCAAATTCTCAACAATCTCTCTTCTCTTAACAAGGGAATGCCCCAGCTTATCCTTCAGTTTATTGATAACTTGTCTTGCATCCTCAAGTTATTTTTTTATACTTGTATCTATCCATGTAGACTTATAGAGATATTTTCCTTAAGCTATTAGACTTATTATCAAAAGGACCTGAGATCTGATACCAATTGTTGGATAAGTTGTGACTGAGAGGGGGGGGGGTGTGAATCAATACAAATAGGTATTGACCTAATTCAACCACCAATCTGATTAACTACACTTGCAACTTATTAACCACAAAGTATATGAATGAAGTAAACAAATAACAGTCAACAATAACAATAATCCACAACTTTAACACACATAAAATAAGTATTTTATCATGGAAACCCTTGTCAAAGGGAAAAAAAACCATGGTGGGGATGACACCCAAAAGAACAATACTATAGTTAATGAGTTTTCCCTGTTAGAAGCTACAAATACCCTTTCTGAGGGCTCATGATATTTCAAACCTCAATTAAGAAGCTACCCTATTCAAGGATTTACAAATAAGAACCTATTAAAGTTCACCTTGTTAGAGGATTTGACCTGCCGCAGTTCTGTTAGGGAAGAAAAAGATAAGTGATCTTCTTGTACCACTGATTTCTTGTCAGATCCTATAAGTTCTCTATACTCTATAAATGCTCCCTTCTCTCTAATCTCTGATCATAACCTAAACTTGAAATTATAAAACCTTAATCACGTAAATCAACTGTTCAACAACAATAATTCTTCTTTTCAACAACATTATTTAAATATGAGTAGTTCTTATAAATAAACAAATTGCACCACCTTAAAATTGATCTTAAAATTGCTTTCTTGAGATAGCACCATGTGTCAAATTGATAATCTTGATGAAAGAAAATATTTATCGTGACCGCGTTACATCAGGATAAGATTTACAAGTTTATATCTCCAAGGTAGCAAACACATTTTTACTCCTCCAATGCAACACCTCAAATCTATCTTCAATGATTGCATTGATCTCGTAAATACTAATACAGTGGATGTATAACCTTTATTCCACATCATCATATCATTAGAAATGATTGCATATACTTTACCACTCACCGATATGTGATCTACTGGCTGGTTGATTAAGATCATAAGAGTTTTATCTGTTTTAGTGTTTTTGACACTCAAAAATCTATCATCGCCTAACCAAATAAGTTGCAGATAGAATCAGATTCCTCATACCATATACATGCTATACCTTTGAGTGCAACATCTGAACCTTTCCTCAACTCGACTGCTACTACAATATATTTAATATTATTCTTCTTGAACACCAGTCAACATACATAGTTGATCTTCCCTTTACCAATCATGTACAGTTCTTACTGGTCACTATAATCATGATATATGAATCCATTTCGATCAAGGAAAACCAATTACACATCCACTTAAGAACGCTATGCATATTACCTCCAAAATTTATCATAATGCCAACTGTTGCAACTTAGAGGGATTTGAATTTAAGTACGCAAATGGTGAAAATTGGATGCAAGATTCCTTATAGAATTGGACAATATAAAAATGTTTGAATCTTTTCCAGGAGCATTTGTAGCATTCTGAGGAGCAACCGATTGACTAAGTGTTCCTAAGAACGAGGACATAGTGGTGCTATATATTTGTAGTATTGATACTCCTTGTTATTTTCCCTTTTGAGTCCTTGTCAAGACAACCATTTCAGACTCATTGATGGTGGAGAAATAGTCACCTCTTCCCTTAGAATTTGATTCATACTCTGGGTAATAATTTTTAGAGTTGCCATTAAAATTGGAGTTTGTTTCTATTCTAGAGGTATCTTCTAGAGTTTCATTATTGGTGATCATTTTTGTATATCAGGACATGACTCTCCACTATGATCGGTTGTCAAATGGAAGGCACACATATTTCCCTTTTTAGAATTTGGAGGTGCTTCAATTGCTAGTTGATGCTGAGTAGGTAGAAGCTGCAATTGTCTCCCCTCATTTTGGCTTCTCAAAAACTCTAGGTAAGGATGGTGAATTAAGGGATTTCCCTTCAACATCTTATGAGTTATCATATCATTCCTCAGTCTCTGCAACATGGCTTCTGTGGAGTTGTTATTATTACCACTACTGCTAGATTATAACTCCTTCCACTTGTTAGCCATGATGAAGTCATCTTATAACTCAATAACAATAGTTTGAGCATTTGCTAAAGTCTCTATCTATGCCCTTCTCAAATGGTAGTTAATATCAGGAGGCACAATGTTCAAGAAGAAACTAGAATTTTATTAACTATTTTGTTGAACTTGCCCACAAATTCCTGCATGATTATGGAGATTTCCTTCTTAATCTAGGTTAATTGTGCTAGAAAGGAGCCCTCATATTTGATACCCTTTAATCTATCCTTGAACCTTGTCCTCATAGTGTCCCAACTTGTAATACAACCCAGAGGTAGATTATGGAACCAATCAACATCTCCATCAACGAGCATCTCCACAAATAGGTAGACTACAACATCTTCATATTTTACTATGAGTACTTCATAGGCTGCGAAAAATGAAGCAATGTGTTCATTAGGGAACATTTTCCTATCTCCAACAAATTTCAGAAAATTCTTCCTAGACCCATGAGGAAGTTCATTATGAGAAATAATATTAAGCGAGTCAATAAATGCTCCCCATGGCACTAGCTGAGCCATACATCTAGGTAGAGTGAAGGGTACGAGATTAAAACTGACTTGTGCTGGTGTTGCGATTTTGTGAAGTGTTAGTGCTTGGCTTATGGGAAATGAAACATTTTGCTTCTTCGAAGAACTAGGTGGTATACTTCTACTTTGACGAATGGGCCTTGGTAAAGAGAATTTATCGTACTAAGCTCTTAGAATACATGGTCTATTTCTCCCTTATTCCATGCACTTCAGGTATCCATACTTGAAAAAGAAGGAATTACTTACTTGCCTCTTGGTCTTTCTTACTGAGGCCTATTTCCTTGTATAGCGTGTGGAGATTGATTCTCGGTCTATCTTAATTGTTGCCTTTGCAAGAGAAACTATAATTTTTTTCTAATTCTGCCTCTCTTTCTAAGACTAGACTTACCCGAGCGTGTATTCTTCAACACTTCTTCACATCCTTCAATCAAAGGTATTCAAATGACTGATAATATCTTCTTGGTCATCTTAAAACCATAGATCTAGTTGTAGCACGGGAAAGATGTTTTCATGAGGTAGCACCATTATTCCCTCATGTTTAAGTGACTAACCTTAAAATGATTGTTTGTGTCCCCAGCAGAGTCGCCAATAATATGTTGGTTAACAGATAGGACCTTTTATAATATTGACTCAAACCCTCATTAAATCCTTCTCTATTAACAATAGTTAAAAGATCTTTTGATAAGCTCAATCTCTGAATTGACATGTACAACTCCCTGAAAGAGGTATGAACAATGGCTAGGTTTTTGTTTTTTAAATAAAAAATGGTTGGGGTATTCTCTTAACCAGAGAGAAGAGAGGATTTTAATGGACATAAATCACCATGTTATATTCACATATAAACATAAAATGAAAACAAAATAACATTGTATTCTTTTCCACAACTATAAAAATAAAACACAACTAAACTAATATGAAGATCTCAACATGTACATCCCCACAACCATGAAGGTCATACACACCATGAAATATATAAAGGAGTTTTGATTCTATTGAATAGAATAGAGATGATAAAAGAAAACCAACAATGACTCACACATCAACTAATAATCATAGATCTTAAGAACACAACTTAATATCTAAGATTAATTGGCTTCATCTAACATTCATCCATTCATTCAATCGTAAAATGATTGAAATTATAAATGAACAACAACCATAATGCAATTTTGAGTCTCATGCAATTGTCATAGAAATAGGGGGAAATTGGATTAAAATTTGCCAATGCTTCATAAAATGTTCAACAGATATATAAATAGTACCTTCATCTTCCATAATAGTTACAACAATAGTTCTTCAAAAATAAGTGAAATAGTCTCATGAAAGATGTCAATATAAGAAAAGAGTAAAAATATAAAAATAAATATGCTAAAATCTATACATCCTTTTCATCTCCCTCTTTATCAACTGATACATCTATGGAGGCCTTTTGGCTAGATCCGTATTGCTGAAATACCGTAATGGTACGTGCTATCTCCTTATCCTCTGATAGTTCGACACTATCATTTTTGGTAGTCCAATAGAGATGATTTTCTTGCACATCCTCTTCCATCTCCTCATAGCCTCATAGTTCTTGACTAATTGTGGATAACATGGCATCAATTTGAGTGAGTTTTTGAAGCTCTATTTTCCGATACACTACAAGATTGATCATTCTGTCGATGTTCTCTTGATAAGCCTCCGACATACTATCAATGTGAATAACATATTTTTCTTTTCCTTGGTAGGAGGCACATCCCAAATTAGTGAAATATTTCTCTGTTCTCTAAATAACCTCTTGTAAACTATTTACTAATTCTCCTAGATGTGTGAGAGTTTTAGTCACACATTTCCATTTGAAAGTCAAAGAAAACATCCATCTTTGTAATGGCTCATTAGAGGATTCCAACAGTCCCAAATTAATTGTATTTTCTACTTTCATGTCCATGACCTCTTTAAGAATTGAAAATAATTGTTTATAAGAATCTTCTTCTCCTTCGATAATCATGATATCAGTTTTTACACTGTCCCTGGGCTGCAAAAGAACTTTGTAATGAGATCCAAGGCGCTAAATCAAGAGCAATCCTCTGACCTTTAGATCTTCTATCCAGTCTCTACCAATCCTACCCATGTGTCTATCCTCTTGCAACCAGGCGATCCGGGCTTGGTTCTCATTTGATCTTGGATCCAGGATAGAATAAGAAGAACTTGTTGCCTAGGATGAAACAGGCGTGCAGATCTCTCTTAGATAGTCAAAAACTTGGGAAACCATTTCCTTAAGTCTAGCCTTTTCTTATTTGTCTTTATCTAGCTTCTCCTTCACATGTTGGTGTGAGAATTCCCATTTGAACAATTTTCTCACGCCTAGGAGGTCCAACATCAATCCTAGTTACTGTGAAATTAGAAGCACTCATGTGAACCAATTTATCAGTGGATTCAGTCTGTGCAATTTCCATGACTACATGTCCCGTTTCCTAATCTTTCCCTAGGGAAGCTAATACTACGAGTTTCCTCTTTTTATGAGGGGTAGGAGGGCTCTTTAAAATTTGATCCATAATGTTATTTGGGAAGGCATGCTGTCTTCTTCCCTCTTTCTTTTCTTTTCTAGGGATTTCTATAACTAGGAAGGGGTGGATAAAACTTTTGAAGAGGACTTAAGACTTTCTAAATTAAATAATTTCCTCACAACGGGAGGGGTATCTTTCTAAGAAGAGCTAAGGAAATATAGGATCTTTTATAGAAACAAAACTAGGGAGACTAGGCCTTGAGTAACCTGGTGATCCAGTGGGGAGTCTTCCTGCTTCTCCTCCTGTCGCTGGTTTCATATTTCTTATTGCATATTGTGTAGATCTCCCTATGGAATTTCTTCTTGCTCTGGAGTCTATCTATATTTGGTCTCTTCTTCCTTTGTGATATCTACATCAGGGAAAGATCCTCCTCCACATGTAGGTTTAAGCTCTGGCTCCTTTTCTGGAGGCTCACCATCTCCTCCAGCAACTTGAGAAGGTATTTGTGTTGATGGGCCCGTTAGAGAAGTACCAAGAGGTGCTGGTGATTGGATCTATGTTGGGTTTGGTGGCGTTTGTGCAGAGCTTCCCTTGCTCCTCCTAGTTTTCTTCCACTCAACCCATTTTTGAGTTCTCTTCATTATCAGAGAAAGGCGTACATCAAAATCATCTATTTTTGGAACATCCCAATCGGTGGGTTTTATTGGGGTACCTTTAATTTTCTTCAAGTAATGTGGATCAAGTAATTTGGACTCATCATCTACTAGGCCATCAACATCTAGATTTATTCCATAAAAATTAATTTGGTCTACGGTAAGTCTTGACCAAGATCTTTCTCTCATCTCAATGTCATCTTTACAATTTTCCTAAAAATATTCTAACGTTGGTGCATGATGAAATGCTAGGCCTAGCTGTAGATGGTCTTTGACAAAGTTACTGGGATCATATTAAGTCCTTAGGACATCATACTTCTGGAAAGAATATCGGGTTGTTGCAGCTTTGACTATATTCATAGCATTAGAACTCAAAGAGAATGAATAAGCCCCTACTATGATAGGGAATGAAATCTCGGCCTTGTGTCTCTCCCCGCACCTTTTATTCACCTCGAGTACTTTCTGACATAACTCAATTAGATCCATCTTGTCATCAGGATATTTTGGTAGCCTTAAGGAAAATTATCGAATGCACAAATTCAAAAGTATGTGAAAGGGGTATTGAATGAAATAGCTACTGTACTTAGAAATTACCCTAGCCACCTCTGAAGATTATCTCCAGTCAGGGTACCCTTGTAATTCCCAGGTCAATCTCATGGTAAATGTGTCATTCACTCTTCTAAATTCTACTATGTAATTGCAAGCATGGATAAAAATTATAGATTTGTATGTCATCATCAAAATCTTCAACATGATTCAGACCAGGCCAATGTTGCATGCATGCTAGGGCATAGATAATATATGAAGACATGAAAAAAGAATAGTGATGTTTAGCACTCATCACTAGGAACCTTATTCTATCACTTATAAATTCCTTGCAATCTATGCACCTTTCATCGGTGCACATGGTCCGCACTAAAAACAATGCCCATTCACTCTAAATTGAGCATTTCTTCACTGCCCCTCATTCTGTGTAATAAGACCAGCATGTCGACAATTTCTCTTTTTCAAATTGGCACCATAAATAGTCTTGGGGAGCTTGGATTTTCACAACCTCTCCTGTTCAAACCACTCTCTCGACATTAAAACTCTCCACATTGTTTTCTTTTCACTAAAAGTTGAAGCCGAACGAGCGAAATACCAATCTATGTATACTTCCCTCACGGGTGTGAAATAAGTTATGTATAGTGGTCTTATCTAGTGTGATGAGAACATCTTCATTAGTCACCTTTATTTGTTTAGTTTTAGGGTTAAAATGAGAAATGCATTGCCTAGTTAATTCTGAAGATTGCAGATCGACAGGGAATCCAATTGCTTCCATGAGCCCGCTTTCTAATAATTTCTCTATAATTGGATGTTTAGGCTCTCGACGGATTCTCCCATAAATATCTCGTAAGTTAAAATGACTCAATTTTTTGTCATTGATATCCTTCCACTCACTCTCAATATCATTAAGATGATCATGACCAGTATATTTGAAAGCCATTTTGTGAATTCGTAGGATATGACAAATTTCTATTTTCAGAGAGTGGTACGAAATACGAATTTACTTATGCTTCATGTCACCTTAATGATGTTTAAATGTAGCTTCTTCTAAAAGCTATTGTGTATTCGAGGTAAATCTGAGACAGATCATAGTAAATGAATAGAATTAAGTGTATTAAATGTTGGACAAGCCATTCCCTCCAAATAAATCATTCTGCACATTTAATATTTGATCCATGACAGGCAGCCCACGTCAGTAGGGATTTTCAAAATTGGTGTTTCGGAACATCAACTATTATTCTATGAAACTTCAGAATTGGCTCTTTAACACCACTTATCTTGACTCTTCTTCTCTTTGTTAGGCGAAATTTTGTGTACCTTGCTACAAAATTCATGGCCACTTAATTAAGTCCATCACTCTTCAAGATAATCTAACAAGCACTTGGACATCACCAATGAATCTACCAGCCAATAGACAAGTATGTGACCTTGAATTGATTTGCACCACACACCTTCAAAATCTGCCTATGAAGCGGCTACAACGAAAATTTTCGAAAGCCCATCTTCCACTTTGCAAATGTCAGATACCAACCTTCATGAGTTTTGATTTTTGGTGTTTAGGGAATTGCACTGTCACGACCGGTTTTGCGACTCCTGATTATGCGGATCGTTAAGTCGATTTATGCCGACTTGATGAATCGACATGCCTTGGTAATTATGGAAATTGGTAATTGTTTAATGAAACGAGATGGAAATTGGTAATATGTTGCAAATTTAAAATGATTATTTAATTTTGGAGGTATAATTATTTTCGAGTGTTTGAGTGGTTGCAGGTCGGAGGACAGGGGTGTGGTCGAGGAGAGAGATCTAGCTCCCCGCCTAGTGTTAGATTCGGATGTCGTAGAGCCCGCACACACCACTATATGATTATTTATTCATTTGCGTTGAGTGCTCTAAAAATAAATGAATATTGGCAAATCATTGTTATTTTTGTTTATATATATGTTTATTTTTTTTTTATGGAAAATGAGCTTCTGTTAAGCAAATTTTATAACTGTTGAAAATTAGAGTTAATGAAACTCATGTTTAATGAAGGTAATTTAATTGTCAATTTTTCTCTTTTACGAGGGTCTTTGGAAGAAAACCAAGAGATAAGCAAATCAAAAACGGTTGGAGGGAGAGTGGAGGAGTAAATAAAAAAAAAAACCCGTACTCCATAAAAAGGGGCACGCACCTTTCTCTGTCTCATTCTCGAGTGGGCTTTGACTCTTTTTGGGGGTTTTGGGTTTTTCTTTGGGGATACATTTTTCTGAATCAATTGGAAGCGCAACAGGATTTGGCTTGGTGCGAGTCTAGACCAGAGGACTTCAATCAACGCCAGCACGTGAATCTCAGGTTCTTTGCTTGATTTGTTCTTTTCTTCTTAAAGCCAGCTGGAAACATGGATAAAAATTACTTTTCTGTGTGTATAACTTGTTAAAAATGACTGTGCTGTCAGTGTGATTGAAATTTCCAACTTTGGTCATCGTTTTCCAGCCTGTGTTGAGTTTAGTAATCGTGTGTACTGATTAGTTATTTTTATTTTCAGCAAGTTATAGGTAACTGCTTTTCTTCATACCATAAATACTGTAGATTCTACTGAATCGGAGAGGGAAGTAATTGTGTATCGTCTGTAAACAGAATACCAATGCATTGTTACAGAGCTTCCTCCTTTCTCTGTCGATGCTTGTGAATTGTTGACCACTTGTGATATCACTGGCCACAATAACCTGTTCATTCCTTGTAATGTATATCAGACGCACATGTTTTTTTTCATACTTGTTCCTCCCTTAATTTTATATACATATTCTTGTCTTTGTTAAATCACTAAGCAAGCTTTCAGGAGAAATGTGGTTATATATCTTATTGTCATCTGCTGAAAAGCTGCGTAAGTTTGAGTTCGATTGCTAAATCCATGCATGCTAGGATATATGGACTGCGCATTTTCTTATCCTTAAACACTTTAGTTCCTCCGGTTTTATGCCAGTCATCTTTCTTTTCTTGCGTTTTAAAATCCCTTTGCCTTCATATCTGCTACTCTTCATAAGTCCGAGCAAAAGGAGTGACAGTCTGGGCCAAAAGAACTCCTCCCAGCAGCGGAACGCCATAGCCCCTATATCTATTGTCGCGGGCAAGAAGAAAGAAGCCCCAGCCGCATTAGAAAAATCACTTACAGCTGTCGCTCGGCAAGCCAAATCTTTGGTGTTTTGCTTCTTTTTCGCATTTGCCATTCAGGCTTTGCTCCATATTCATGAGTTGCCTCATTTTAATGTGTGCTAAATTTTGGCGTATCTGTTTATGTAGGAATATGAAATGTGATTTAGTTTTGGCATATATGTGTATGGAATTACGAAAATTGATTAAATTGGCATCTTTGAAATTCATTTTATCCATGGTAAAGAGCAGCGCTGATGTTAGCCAGACCGAAAATTTCTTCACACAGACCCATAATTATTCCCTAGTTTTATTAAGACACAGCTAAACAAATATGAATTTCAAAACACTTGAGGATTTGTTCCTGTTTTGACACTTATAACTTAAACGGCTGGGAGTGTTTGCGACTAATAATGTAAGACTGTTTTAACGCTGTCATAATTGTTTAAGTCGAGTTTAATTTTGTACTCATTAGATGCATTACAGTATTACTGTCTATTGTATATGCTGTCCACCTAAGAGCAGATCTACGTAATCTGGTTTGGCATGAAATTTTTGATCATACTGTCTGATTATTAATTTTTTTTAATGTGTTATTAAACTGGAAAACCATGCAATAAGACAGAGCCAAATGTGTGAATCTTTCCAGCAGTAATATAGTTCATTAATTTGATGAAAATCTTGCTATGATTGATGTAGTTATTGAATTTGATTGTTGAGGTGCTGTTATTTCTTTGATTTATGCGGAATTGGGAATGTATCAACTAGGATGGAAGAGGTGCCGAATGTAGAGAATCAAGGGAGGGTAAATGTATGTTTGCCTTCCAGTTCAAATCTGGATATAAATTTTACTTTGGCCAAAGTACTAAACTGCATATGTTCTCATTGATTATGCATGGTTAAAATTCACCCCTTGCTACATTCGTTGTATAGAATCTACTATAGGCATATGTGCTGTAGGTTAAGTTACACGGCTGCACTAAGACCATCCGAATCTGCCAGTAGCGAGAAGCTGGGCCTCTCGTTGCAGGGACGGGGCGTTCTTCATGTCAGGAAGAACCCCGGGGAAGCTCATCACTTCCGGAGCTGACCACTCCATGGTTGGGCGGTAAAAGCGCCTGGACCACACCTCTGTTCTCAAGGAAGCGTAAGGGACTCAGTCCGAGGCTCAGGAGACAGAACCTGATGAGTTGATACTTCCATTGCTCATATATTCTTCTTTTTCTTCTATCTTTCTGGATGTACCTTATTTGGTGATCGACAAGTTGGTCGACACTTCTGAATGTAATAAATTTTATTGTATCAATGTAAATTGTATATTTGATTCCTTTATCCAGCAAGTTGGTCGGCATGTAATTGTATGAATTTGGTTAAAGACTTATTGTACACTCGACAAGTTGGTCGCTTGTATGATCTTCTTTTGATGTAATTTATGGTATTTGTATTGAATAGCCAATCTTGTCTTCGACTTTATCGACTTTCGACTGGTTATGCTTTAAAGCTTATGTGGCATACTTTGAGAGGTTATCTGTCTTTACATGCACTTCCCCCTTTCACTTTTTGATGAATGCGTCTTCAAACGTCCTTTTCCCAAACAAAGGAGTTCTGCCAAGGTAATAATTCTTTTGATCATTCATCAATCCAGAATCTACTGAGTTAACTTCTTCCGCCATCTTTTAATCCACCCATGACTTTGTAAGGAAACTCAGGTGCGGAAACAACTTCCTACGCTAATCTCTATAGGAAAGTATTGTGCAAATTCTTTTAAACCCTTACAATTTCAGATTCGTTAACTACTTTAACTAAGATATTGCAACCA